>CATVIB010000200.1:0-20003 GCA_958336395.1 Ctenicera cuprea
GTGCTAGTTAAGACAATAATTTCACTTGCGCCCTTTTTAATATGTTTTAAATTAAGTAGTACAAGTTAACTTTTAACCCAAGTTTATCACAGAAAATTCGCTGTCATGTGTTATATTATTTAGTAATGAATATATTTTATTTAGAATAATGATATACAGATATTAAGACAATTTTATAGGTGCTTGCTTTTTCTGATTTCATAAATTCATTTCAGATATTACAAATTAATTTATGGTATCTGAAATGTTTCATCTAGTTTTCAACTATATGAAAAATCACAAGCCGTAGGACTAAAAATGAACAAGAACAAAACGAAAATTATGACAAATATACAAGAAGAAGAAAGAAACATAAGGGTGGGCAATGAAGTAATAGAAAAGGTCAATAAATACGTATACCTAGGACAAGAAGTAACACTGACCAAAGAAAATCAAACTATGGAGGTGAGTAGAAGAATAAGGATGAGCTGGAAGACTGAGCTACATTTTAAAAAACAAAGCATTCCCCTAACATATGAGAACCAACGTATACAATATGTGCATTCTACCTGTTTTAACATATGGAGTCCAGACGTGGACATATGGAACGAGCAATGCTCGGAATAAGTCTCAAAGACCGACAAACAAACGAATACGTAAGGAATAACACAAAAGTCACTGACGTCGTCGACAGAATGGCCCGCCTCAAATGGGAGTGGGCAGGGCACAACGAGAGATACACGGACAGTAGATGGAACAACACAACAAATAAATGGAGGCCCTGGTACGGGAAAAGAAATCGTGGAAGACCACAAATGCGCTGGGTGGACGATATAAAAAGAACAGGAGGTTTAGGATGGATGCGGACAGCACAAAATAGAAACCAATGGAAAGCTTTAGAGGAGGCCTATGTTCAAAGTTGGAATGCAAGAGGCTAGAATAGAGAGATCCGAAATTAATTTGTAATATCAGAAATGAATAGATGATATCAGAAAAACCTTTACATTTAGGATTTAATATTTTAAGTCAATCATGTTTTAGCAATTTATAATATCATTTTCATTATTTTTGATTGTAAAAATACTTGATGCCAAAACAGTAAGCATTTATTAATACGACTCTTGACAATTTTTCAACAGACGACTAAAAGTTGAACAACACTTATTGAAATTTCAGTAACCACAAATATGTACTTAACTAAATGAAACACGTTTTAAATGATTCCTACAAAATACTGCTTAGTTAAAAATATCATCTGTATACACTATACAGTGACCAGCAAAATGTTTGCAACATATGGGGACAATTTTTATTATTAAATTTGCTAAAAACTTAATCGCTTCTGCATCTCAGATAACCTAAAAAATTAATTTAGACATAACGTGTCCAGAAAGTCTTTCAGTCAGGGCGGCTATGGATTGTACAACGCATGTCTTTTATTCAGTCATATCTAAGTAATTTATGTGACATAAGTCAAAGTCAATTTAAATTAAAAGGTTTTTATTTTGAATTATTTACTTTCTGCATATTTCGTGTTATAAAATGTTTACGCAAGAACAAAAAACCTTTATTGTGAAATCTCGTTTTCGCAATGGTCAACAATTAGAAAACGGAAATTGAAATTATTCCATCAATGCGTGTAAACAAGAATTTCTTAAAGATATCCAAAGACATACGTTATACAATCCATAGCTGCCGTGGACTGAAACACTTTTTGGACACCCGTTAGGTTACGTGACTTCAGGTTTGGTAGAAAATTAAAAAAAATTAAATGAATTACCAAAAAATCGCATTATTTGAAAAAATATCAAAAAAGGTTATGAGAAAAAAGTGTTCGAAATCTAATGCTAATGCCATGTGGAGAGTTTGGAACAAAAGTATTCATAAATTAAAAGTAGCGTTTTTTAAATATTATTATGTTAAATCACCAAATCTTTAAGTTTTCTTTAGAATAAATTGAGTACAGTGAAATTCGTTTGTTTAGGTCATAAACAAACATAAATTTGGTTTTTAGCACACTTAGAAGAACTAATTCACAAACATCGTTTTTCGTTAAGTGCCTGCTTGTTGAAATGGTTTGTTACTAATAGCCATTGCAAAAAATCTTTTCAAATGTGTCAGAATCAAAGATATTGAGCTTTTTTTAGACATATTGGCACAGAAATAATATTAAAAAACTACAATGGCTATTAGAAACAAGACATTGCAACAAGCAGGTACCTAACGAAATAAAATTTTTTTGGAATTAGTTCTTCCAAGTGCTGAAAACAAAAACTTTGTGATCGATTATGACCTAAACAAATGAATTACACTGGAATCAATTCGAGAGAAAAAAATGGGGATTTGGTGCATTAACATAAAAGTATTTAAAAAAGCTTTTTTAATTTATTATTGTTACAAACAGAATACAAAAACTTCAAAATTAACCAAAACAATCATTATAGCTCTGTTTGAAATAAAAAGGTTGAACATTGTATCATTGACATTCGACGTCAAAGCAAAAGTTCAATGTATCCATGATGTAAAGAGCATTCACAAACATACTTCACGGCCAAATTTTTTTCTACACGTTACACATAAACGAGAAAAAAAGTGTACAAATAGTTGGCACAAGAACTTTTTTCTATAAGATTAGGTGCTTTATTAAAAAACATAACAAACTTAGTCAGGAAGACGCCGAATGGCAGTTTTAGTCAACATATTTACAAAAAGTATAATAGAGTTCAAAATTCGGATACATTTTTTGAATGGCTAATTTATAATCTTTTTTTTAAATTAATGTATCAATAAGTTTAGTATTATAAGCATTACTATATGCAATTTGTTTAATAATTGAAATTTCTCTATTATAATTAATTTCATCTAAAGGGTTCAAAAAATTTATCTGAATACTCCAACTTCATCCGATACAATTAAATATGCCTCGATCCCATATTTTGATGACAAATCAGAAAAAATTGCTAAAATTATAAACCAAACAAATAAATATAAAGTAAGTTTTAAAACAACTAGAAACATCTTAAACAATTTGTTTAATGCAAAATCAAAAACAGATGATTTGCTAAAATCAGGCATAACAAATTAAATTGTTCGCATTGTAATTCGGTTTATATAGGCCAGACAATTAGAAATTTTGATATTAGGTATAAATAACACGTAGATTGTTACAAATACAAACACCCACATAAATCCAATTACGCTAAACACTTATTAGAACACAATCATTCAATGACATCTAATAACACTATAAAGTGTTTACACTTTTCTGATGATAAACGTAAATTAGATATACTAGAAGCTTTTCAAATTCATAAACATTTAAAAACTGTACCGTTAATGAATGAGCAAATTGATCTCTTAAATTTTCCTATATTGGATATTTTGGAATAAGAAATCAAGTCATCTGCAGACGATGACCGAGATCAAGTCACCAAGTTCTATTGCTATAAAAAAAACTGTTTACTTACTAATATAACCTCTGACAATGGCATGTAAACATGCCGAAATACGTATAAGGTTAAAATAAATAAATATTGTTAAAGTAATTAAGTATTTTATATACAGATAATCATTAAATATGGACTTTAACGAAGTAAAGCTGGAATTTATAAATAAAGTTGCGTCTCTCGTTTACCAACTGCTTTTATGTTTTGTTAACAGTTACAAACAAGACGTATTTTAGAAACGAAACTTAAAATTTTCTTATATTCTAAATTTAATGACCTAAATAATTTATAGTCGTAGAAAAAGTATAATCTGTAACACGTTTCCAATGGCTATTCCGCACTAGTGGACCGCCCCCTTGCCTTTCGACTCGGGTGACAAACTTTCCACTCGTGCAGAATATGCCGTATTCCAAACTTGTTACAGAATATACTATTCTTCGCACTAGTCTTTAAAAAGGCCATTTTTGACACTATGTCAAAAACTGTCACTTTTGATACACGCGTAGAAAAATATATAAATTTAAGTACAATTTTTTGAAGCAGGCAAGTTGTAGCCAAGAAATAGATATTTAGTCCACAGGCTCTTGTATTTATATGGACTGAAGTCGGTTAGCCGGTATTAATAGAGGAAGCTGTTGTTTGGTCAATTTTCACATCAATTGACAGATGATAAATCCAGGGAACATCAGCTTTTCTGTGTCCGAAGACATAGATTCCCATCATTCAAAGCCAGTAGATATAACAAAGTACAGATACGAATGTGGAAAGGCAACACTGACGATCGACCATCCAGCAGGTACCTTACTATATTTCTTCTTCTCAAGTTTATTAATTCTGTGCGAAATGTTTCTACAACTAGAGAAAGTAAGTTTTTTCGGGTGAAAAAAGAAAATCAAATATATAAAAAAAACAACAAAATGTCAAATGTGACAGCGATTGCCTCTTGCAGAAAGTACATTTATTAATAGCATGTCGGTACTTCAGTAAATCTACTGGCTTTGCCGTCATTAATTTGTTCCTCTACCCACTGGTGGCCTTCTCGATTGAAAACTTAATTTAGTAATAAGCCTCATTATACGTATATACAATAAAAATCAATTAGCTATTGAATTAAACAAAGTAAAAATGTAATTTACAACTTTTTTAAATAAAAAATCAAAACACATCTCTATTTAATCTAAGTTGCAGGCTTCCGCGGCCGTTGTTAATAACATCTAGGCTTCCGGGTTGGAGCCGCGTCATGGGATCTTGAATTGCCAACGTTTCGTCCTCGGTTGCACGGGACATCTTCAGGGCTGTAGTCGCTTTGGGAACTGGAACACGACAGTTGTGTTCCAGTTCCCAAAGCGAAACGTCGGCAATTCAAGCACCGATGACGCGGCTCCAACATCTCTATTTAAATCGTCACAGATTTATAAAAAGCACAAAGTGATTTATGAAACACTAAATGTCTATCTATTTGCCGTAGTACATTTTTGTGTTGCATCACTGAGAGTGGGTTGTAAATTCAAACATCATACCTACTCTTTAATCGTGAAACAAGTAAACCAATTTATTTTTTGTTCGGTTAAATGTGTTCCATTTTGCTTCATTTTATACAGCATTAACATCACAGCCCACGACTTACTAAATGTGCATGAAAAAAAGTGACTTTTCTCGTATTTAGCAGGTCATGTCACAGCCATACACAAAAATTAGAACTGAAATCATGAAATATTTTCTGTGCAGAACTATCTGCTGAAGAGATTGTCAGTCGACCCAATCTTCTGCTGTATAATTTTACCATAACCTCCTCTGCCAGAATCGAAATCTGAAGAGTGAGTAAGAAATTCGAAGCGAGTGGACGTGTTTTAACAGTCTAAACGTTTTATAGTGATCTACTTAAATTATTATTAATAAATGTTGTATTTTAATTGCAATTTAATATTGTAAAAATAAACAGTGAATTTTAACACATCTGCGGGCTCGGACCCGTAGATAACGTGCTAGAGTGCGTTTATTGCGTGATAGTCTTGATAACCACATAAATAGTCAAAAATACATACTAATTCAACAGTGAAATGAGTGGTGAAGATAAGAATTTGCACATTGAACCTAATATTACTGTAATACAACATCGTGATTTATCACAAACATCACAAACATTGCAATCAAATATTATATCAAATTACAATACTCCAAAAAACTCTAACCAAAATAGAATTCCGAAATTTAATTTTAATTTTAAGGAAATAAAGCTAAAACTTTAAATGAAGACATTGACAAAATTATGAACGTCAGCTCAGAAACGACAACCCCAAAGGACTCAAGCGGATCAACAAAGCGCGATAGTAGTGAACTTTCACCCCCAACAGAGGTGAGAAAAAGGTATTTATTAGATAATAATGCGCTAATCCAAGCGAACAAATTTCATGTGCTAACCAAGGTTAATGATAATGATAATCTTATAAACAGCATGCATAAAAACCAATCAACAACCATTCAACACTCTACCAACGATAACGATATAGATATGACAACACAGATAAATAAAATAAAAATCCCAGCAATTTATTTACACGATTGTATAAACTTTTAAGAAATAGTAAAAGACATCAAATCCATAACAAAAAATGATTTTACCACAATGTGCAAAGGCCAATTCTTGCGCATAAATTTAACTACTTCAGAAGACTACAGAATATTAACAGAATATTATAATCAACATGATATTAAATATCATACTTTTCAAATTCCAAATAATAACCAATTATCAGTTATATTAAAAAACATCCCAATATACATTACGGAGCAAGAAATAGAATCTGAACTTAAAAATATACAACTAAAAAAAGAAAATGCAGAAAAAATATTCAATATAAACAAAATAGGTTACAGTATAATTACAGTCGAACCAAGGAGAAAGAACAATGAAATACCACAATGCCATAGGTGCCAAAGATATGGCCATTCTAAAAATTACTGTCACTTAGAGCCCCGATGCATCAAATGTACGGGAAATCATCTGTACTATGACTGTCAAAAAAAAAAAGAACAGAGAACCCCCAATGCGTAAACTGCATGGAAAATCACCCAGCAAACTATAAGGGTTGCGTAGCATATAAGCAAATACATCAAAACCACAACAATAATATTCAGACTAAGAATCCTACACAACCAGTTTATAAATATGAACCATCTAATTACCCAACCCTACCTAAAAAACGTACAGACAACAGAACATACATCTCAATAACGGCCAATATAAATAATGGTGAACAAAATGATAACGAATCGTCAAGTTTAGTAACTAAAATATTAAAAATCATAATTGACTTAATAAAACCACATTTAACACAAATAAAAGATTTAATTTTAAGCCTACTACCAACACTTTTCAAAAATGGATCAAGTTAAGTCTATTTCGTTTCGCAACACAACAATCCTAAACTGGAATGCAGATGGCGTTAAAAATTCGAAATCACTACTCATTGACTTCCTGGCTAGGCATAATATCGATATTGCTTGTATAACAGAAACTCATCTAATTCCTGGCGAAAATTTTAAAATTCCTGGATTTATAGTACATAGGTATGACAGAAGATCAGAAACTGCCGCTGGTGGAACGGCCATTTTAGTTAAAAATCGCATAGAACACCATACGATGCCACAACAGTCATTAAGAATTAAGAAACCTGGAAGCAAACAGTGTGAAAATCAAGACCATCAACAACTACTGGATAAAAATTGTTAGCTGTTATAAACAACCTAATAAAATTTTAGTGGAACAAGATTTACAACAGCTATTCCAAGATAACTTACCCACAATCCTGGTAGGTGACATGAACTGTAAGCATACATATTGGAGATGTCGTGCTAATAATCCAAATGGTGGAAGATTACTGCAAATTTCAACAACACTATCTCTGCAAATATGTGCACCAACAGAGCACACTTATTTTCCTCACAGACCTGATTATCAATCAGACATACTTGATATTACCATATGCAAAAATTTTGTCCTACCAGTGTTCCAGAAAGTTATTGCAGAACTTGATTCTGATCATAATCCAGTAATAGTGTCATTTTTTGAAACTCCAGAATATACAAAACCGTTGCCCAGACTTATTAATGGTAAGATTTGTTGGGAAACTTTCAATCTTAATCTGGATAAATTATTAGTACAACCAGGAAAACTAGAAACCCCAAGTGAAATTGACAATGCAATAGAACAATATACTCATACTATAAAACAAGCAGTACAGCAATCCACAATAATTACAAAACGTATATATCATAGAAACAAATATACCCAACCACCACGATATATATCAGATATGATTAAACAAAAGCACAAAACACGTAGACAATGGCAAGAAACTAGAGATCCAAGATTGAAAACTCAAACTAATCGATTGACTCGTCAAATTAAATGGGAACTAGATAATTTACGATTTAATTCATATAGAAAGTATATCTCTGAATTTCAACCCGGTGAACCTTTTATGTGGTTAGCAACCAAAAGAATATTGAGAAAACCAGAAATCATTCCTGCAATTACCGCAAATAATAACACCTATTGTACAGATCAAGAAAAAGCTAACATAATTGCCGATTATTTAGAACAAACCTTCACCACGCAGCCCAATTACAATAATGCAGAATTTGACAAATTTATTAAGTCTGAGATAGAAGAAAGAATGCCCAAGCAAACTTCGGAAACAGTGTATACTTCTCCATCAGAAATTTCTAAATTTGTCAAAGAACTCTCAATCAAAAAATCGCCTGGGCACGACTCTATTCCCAATATAATACTTAAAAAGCTGACTAGAAAAGCTCTAGCTTACCTAGCAACAATATTCAATAGATGTATGAACTTAGGATACTTCCCAACAAAATCGAAACATGCTCATATAATTGTATTTAAAAAACCCAATAAAGATGGAAAAAATGTCGAAAGCTACAGGCCAATAAGTCTACTCTGCACACTTTCCAAAATATTAGAGAAAATCATCCTAGTACGAATTAATAAAATATTAAAAGACAACAGCATACTACCACCTTTTCAGTTCGGCTTTAGAGCCCACCATTCAGCAATCCATCAGCTAATGCGTGTAACCGAAATTATTGAGACCGGGTTCGAAAACAAAGTGTATACTACAATAGCATTTATCGACATAGCACAAGCATTTGATAAAGTTTGGACCGCTGGACTACTATACAAATTAATTCAACTAAATATATCACCATACCTAACAATACTTACCGCGTCATTTTTGCAACACAGAAGATTTCAAGTTAGGATTAATAGCATGTATTCCAGCAATAGGGAAACTCGAGCCGGAGTACCACAAGGTTCAATCTTAGGTCCTACACTTTTCAACATCTTTATGCATGACATCGGCGAAGCATCCAGTAGCACAATAGGAATGTATGCAGATGATACAGCCTTAATTTCTCAAAGTGACACACTTAATCAAGCAATAGAAGAACTCCAAATGAATGTAAATAAGCTGTGCAAATGGTTTGAAAAATGGAACATTAAGATAAATCCCAACAAATGTGAAACCAAGATATTCACACTGAGAAGAATAGGGGAACCACCAGAATTAATTATCAATGGACAACAAATTGCATGGAACACCAGGGATAAAGCTGCCAAGTACCTAGGGGTGCATCTGGATACCACTTTGACGTGGAGTATACATACTAACAATAAACTCAATCAGTGCTATTCCCGTCTTTCAATGTTGTATTCTATATTGAATCGAAAATCTACTCTACGAGTGGGGTCCGTGAAGTTGGCAGGTCAATGAAAGCACTAACGACAGCAATTGCGCCAATCGTTAGTGCTTCGTTAGTGCTCTTTAGTGCCCTACCAAAAAAATTAGCAAACCATCACATTTTCGAGTAATTTAAAAAACAAAATCGCCTGCCAGCTTCACGCTTAGCAGGCACACTTTGAGCACTAACAAAAAAAAATTGCTAATCGTTAGTGCTTTGTTAGTACTCTTTAGTGCTCTAATTAAAATATCAGCAAACAAACACATACGTGAGTAATTAAAGAAAATTAGTTGCCTGCCAACTTCACGCTCAGCAGGCACACATTAAGCACTAACGAAAAAATTGTAGCCAATCATTGGTGCTTTGTTAGTGTTCTTTAGTGCTTTGAATAATAAACCAGCAAACCAACACATGTCCGAGAAATTAAAGAAAACCCGTCTTGACTGGCAACTTTACGCTACGCAGGCAGGTATGCTAAAACTTATGGTTTCTATAGACAGTATGTCATCGTCGTCTGTGCGTAGCATAATTAAATTCTAACGCGTTGTATATTATTTATTACTGTTTGGTTTTTATCAAGAACTAGAGGCAAATACCTTTAAAGTAATTAGTCTGTCTGAATCTGTGGTTCAATTATTACTGCATATTCGACGTCCACTTGATTTATTATTAATGCTGCTTGGAGTCTTTTACAATCATCTTTTTTTTAAGAGAAACCCCAAAAAGTGGCACGTTCTCATATTCGATATTAGTTTTATAGAAACCGGCGAGAAACGTTAACTGCATAATTTTTAATGCGTTCTTATACTGCATATTATGCTACACTATTACGCGGCTTAAAAACTCCCGCATCGTGTCTACAGGAACTATACCTGGATTCAATTATGTAATTGTAAAGATAAATATGTAAATCTCTTACAGGAAAACACTTTTTATTAGTATACTGTACGTTATAAAGTTTCAATAGTACAGTATTCCTTTCTTGTTGTCAGCTAAACAATAAAGCTTTTATAACTAATTGGTGGTTCTGGTTAATGTACTGCTGCTGTAAACAAAAAAAAAACATTTTAAAGTTTTGTTTAACATCAAACTACATTTTAGCAATATTTGTTAAATTTTAGCTTTGTTATATTTGGCTAATGATGTCTACGATTTTTTTTAGTGGAAAAAATTATTAATATACTTTTTTTTGTAGTTCTTGAATTTTTCATGATTCCCAAAATACAAAGATCGCCGCAAATACTTAGTGCCATACCCCATCATAAAAATGATTGCTGCTACTTTTAGGTAAGAACTCTTAAATGAATTCACAATTAGCATTATTTATGATACTGTCTCTTTAATGTCAATGTCTACTTGCATTTTCAGCAGATGTTTGAACGTGTTTTATTATACACCAAAATTTAAATATTGTAACTTACTAAAATTTATTGTACTGTTTGATGAATATTTTTCTTTAAACGCACATTTATATTTTAGTAAATTCTATTACTTACCGAGAAATTTGGCAATCCAATAACAAAAAAGCTTGTTTGAAAATTATACTATAGAGGAACAATTGCAATTTGTGTTAGCGTTTTCTACGCTTAACTCGAATCGCTGTTGGTTATAGATCCTAATATGGATTTGGACTATAATTAAAATCAGTTAAATATCGAAAAACTGCCTCTGTGAGCGATAGTGATCATTAGTGCCTTACCGGGATAACTTCAAACGCCTGGTGTTAAGGTAAGTACTAAATTTAAATATACCGTACATTCAGTAAATGCCCCCCCCCCCCCCCCCGTGCTACAGACTCTGATTATACATTTTAAGTCAATAAGGCATAGATCAGATTAAATGACACCCACAATTATAGCTTTTGGCAATGTTCATTTTTTTTATAGTTTCAACTGTTTCGGCGCAGTTTTATGGCGCAGTTGTTAATATTTTTAAATTAGTTGGTATACAGTTTTTCACTTTTATGGTAGAGCGGGAAGGCGGAAAAAAGTCTCTAGTCAAAAGTCACCAAAAAAAATCCACGGAAATAAGTTGCCAGAAAAAAATCTCCAGAAAAAACGTCTCCGGGAAAAAAAGTACACCGAAAAAATCTCCAGGAAAAAAAAAGACTCCGAAAAAAAATCCCTTGGTAAAAAGCCTCCGGCAAAAAGTCAAAAAAGCGTTGGATATTCAAGCCCTGTAAAAGAGTTCATTAAAATAGAAGACTTCACCTGATTTTTATATACGGTTAGGGTAGGTTAGGTTAATTTGTAATAATCTAGCAATTCAACTAGCCCTGAATTTACCGGTTTAATCAAAATATAAGCTTTTTAATAAACTCACTGCCAACGATGAACACTATAAACAAAATGCAAGTGTATCTTATATTTAGATAAACTTATTTTATATTTAAAACGTTTCTGTGTTTTTATGAGTTTTTCAGGTTTTTTCCCTAGAGACTTTTATTCCGTTTTTTTTCTGTAACTTTTCTCCGGGGACTTTTTCCCAAGAGACTTTTTTCCGGAGACTTCCTTTCCAGGGGACTTTTTTCCAGGAGACTTTTTTTCGTGGACTTTTTTCCGGAGACTTTCTTTTCAGGGGACTTTTCTACGGAGATTTTTTTTCCTAGATTCGGTAGAGCCCCTTCTTCTTTTCATATCGTTAAATGAGAAAAAATTTGCAATGCAGAAAACTTTTTCATTCAGTTCTCCGTGAATCGTAATAAAACAAATATAATATATAATATAATATATATAATAAGGAGAGAGAGAAACAATGAATATATGGAAACAAAAAAGCATCGTGAGTGTCAAGTTAATTTTCTATTTTTCATTGTTTCTGTTTTCGTTTTATTACAATTCATAGAGAACTTGACTGAAACGTTTTTCACATTTTCTTCAAACATGTTTTATATGATTGAAAAAGTAGAAAGCTTTGTATCACAAAATGTAACAAAATATATATCATGCTATTTAAAAATATTGATGACTGCAACATAATCTCAAAACAGTAAAGCTATGCTAAAATAATTTTTATGATGGGGTAGCACTTAGTATTTGCGGCGATCTTTGTATTTTGGGAATCATGAAAAATTCAAGAATTACAAAAAGAAGCATATTAATAATTTTTTCCACTAAAAAAAATCGTAGACATCATTAGCCAAATATAACAAAGCTAAAATTTAACAAATATTGCTAAAATGTAGTTTGATGTTAAACAAAACTTTAAAATATTTTTTTTTTTTTACAGCAGCAGTACATCAACCACCAATTAGTTATAAAAGCTTTATTGTTTAGCTGACAACAAGAAAGGAATACTGTACTATTGAAACTTTATAACGTACAGTATACTAATAAAAAGTGTTTTTCTGTAAGAGATTTACATATTTATCTTTACAATTACATAATTGAATCCAGGTATAGTTCCTGTAGACACGATGCCGGCATTTTTAAGCCGCGTAATAGTGTAGCATAATATGCAGTACCTATAAGAACGCATTAAAAATTATGCAATTAACGTTTCTCGCCGGTTTCTATAAAACTAATATCGAATATGAGAACGTGCCACTTTTTGGGGTTTCTCTTAAAAAAAAGATGATTGTAAAAGACTCCAAGCAGCATTAATAATAAATCAAGTGGACGTCGAATATGCAGTAATAATTGAACCACAGATTCAGACAGACTAATTACTTTAAAGGTATTTGCCTCTAGTTCTTAATAAAAACCAAACAGTAATAAATAATATACAACGCGTTAGAATTTAATTATGCTACGCACAGACGACGATGACATACTGTCCAAACCATAAGTTTTAGCATACCTGCCTGCGTAGCGTAAAGTTGCCAGTCAAGACGATTTTTCTTTAATTTCTCGGACATGTGTTGGTTTGCTGGTTTATTATTCAAAGCACTAAAGAACACTTACAAAGCACTAATGATTGGCTACAATTTTTTCGTTAGTGCTTAATGTGTGCCTGCTGAGCGTGAAGTTGGCAGGCAACTAATTTTCTTTAATTACTCACGTATGTGTTTGTTTGCTGATATTTTAACTAGAGCACTAAAGAGTACTAACGAAGCACTAACGATTGGCAACATTTTTTTGTTAGTGCTCAAAGTGTGCCTGCTAAGCGTGAAGCTGGCAGGTAGGGCACTAAAGAGCACTAACGAAGCACTAACGATTGGCGCAATTGCTGTAGTTAGTGCTTTCATTGACCTGCCAACTTCACGGACCCCTACGAGTGCAATGCGGCATATTAATATATCAATCTTTGATAAGACCAATATTGACATACGCATGTGAAGTGTGGTGTAATACAAGCAAAACAAATATTCGCAAATTACAAACAATACAAAATAAGGTGCTACGAATAATAGTAAACGCACCGTGGTTTGTTAGAAACATGCAATTACATAATGAACTCGGTATACCACACATTGAAGAACACATTAAAAAAATAACCAAAAAGTTTTTGCGTAATATAGACAAATGTTCCAGTGCAACACATTTCCGTACGGGACAGAAAAATATACATATCAGGCTTAAAAGACAATTACCTCAAGATATTTACCCAATAACGGATGACAGTAATTAACTCTTCAATATCATAAACTTAATTTAAACTTACTTAGCTTAATTTAGATACTGAGGAGCCTTAGCTGTCCTCTTCGCAAAAGCACAATACTGTAACATTATAACATTACTGTGTATAGCATATAATATGCTGAGATGGTAAATGAATTTAAAAAAAAAAAAAAAAGAATCGAAATCTGTACGATATTCATCACGAACCTTTCTTTCTTTCTTTCTCTTCTCCCATTGGTACCTCACGGTGTTGGGGAATTGAGCCACTTTCTATATTCTTTTCTATCCCTAGCTAGGGTTTTTAGTTGTTGCCAGGTCCTTCCCTTCCTTCTGGCGATGTCCTTAATATTATCTTCCCATCCTATTCAGGGTCTTCCCCTGGGTCTTTGTCCCTCACACCTCATTTCGAAAATCTTCTTTGGATATCTATCGTTCCCCATGCGGATCATATGGCCATACCATTGTAGTTGTTTTCTTTCTATTTCTTGTACTATAGGGTCTTGTTGTAGGTCTTCTCTTATGCTTCTATTTCTTATCCTATCTCTTCTTGTCTTCCCCATTACCCGTCTTAGATATCTCATTTCGGCCGCAGTTAATTTGGATCTATGTTTGTCTGTGATTGCCCATGACTCTGCTGCGTATAGTAGTGTGGGGGTATAATATATGGTCTTGTATAGGTGCATTTTTGTTTTTGTGCACAGCTCTTTTTTTCCTATTAGTGTGTTATTAACTTGGTAGATAATATATTTTGTTGGCCTATTTGTTATTTCTCTGTCTATTCGCCCGTCTTTGCTAATTAAAGTTCCTAGGTATTCATATGCATCTACCTGTTCTAAGTTGTTTCCGTCTATATTTATGTCTACCTGGCCTGCGATTTCCGTTTTTGTTATATGCATGATTTTACTTTTCTCTATGTTTATGGCCATTCCTTTTTGTTGCAGGTGGTTTTTCCATGTGTCTATATTAGCTTGGAGCTGTTGCGGGTTTCTTGCTATTAATAGTTTGTCGTCCGCATAAAGTAAGTCTTGTGTAAATATAGGATTTAGGTTGTAATATCCTATGCCTGTTTTCCTTAGCTCGTTCTTGCAGTTCTTGTAGATATAGTCCATGTATATGACGAATAGTAAGGGACTGAGGCTGTCTCCTTGCTTGATCCCTCTAGACATCTGGAATTCCTCTGAATTTTGTCCGTTTAAACGCACCTTCCCTTTTATATTTTTGTGTAGGCTTTGTATTATTTTCCTCATTTTGTGGGTCACCTGCAGGTCTCTTAATGCCTCCCATACGTGTTCTCTAGGTACTAGATCGAAAGCGGATTTTAGGTCTAGAAAGGCTATGTATAACTCTTTGTCTTTACTTATTGATTTTTCTAATATAGCTCTTATTGTGTATATATTGTCTTGCGTTTGTCTTCCTGGTCGGAAGGCTGTTTGTTCATCTTGTATCTTTTCCTCGACTTCGGACCTCAGGCGTTTTTCTATTATTCTTGTGTATGCTTTTAACGCTACTGGTGATAAGCATATTGCTCTGTAATTTTCGCAGTTTGTAGAATCTCCCTTTTTATATATGGGAACGATTATATTGTTTTCCCAGCTCTTAGGTATCTCTTCTTGGGTCCATGCCTGTTGGAAGATTTTTCTTAGCCATTTTCCTACTATAGCGCCTCCTTTCTTAAATAATTCCGGGGTTAGGTTGTCTTCTCCCGGTGATTTTCCATTTTTGATTTTTCTCAGGGCCTCTTTTACTTCTTCTTCTGTTATTTCTTCTGCTTCGTTTGCAATGACCTCTATATCTTGTTCTTGTTCATCTGGTGGGACTATTTCGATGTTTCCTTGGAACTTGATTGTGTAATGAATGTTCTTTCCATGCTTTCAATATTTCGTTTGTATTTGTTTGCAGTTCTCCTCTCTGATTTTTAACACCCCTTACTTTTTGTGTTGGTTTTTCTTTTAGTCTCTTGATCACGTTCCAGAATTCTTTCTGGTTCTCTATGTAATTTTCTTCTATCTTCTTTCCCAAAAATCTTCCCACGATTTCTTTTTTGCTGCCTTCACTTCTCCTTTTGCTTCATTTCGTTTTGTTATATAATTTCTTTTGTTGTCATCTGTTTTATCTCTTATGTATGTGTGCCATGCTTCTTTCTTTCCTTTAATTTTTTGTTTTACCTCGTTATTCCACCATTTGGTTCTTTTTTGATTTGGGTTTTGTCTTACTGTTTTTATACCACATACTTCTTGTGCGGTTTGTATCATTGTTTCTTGGAAGCAGGTCCATCTTTTGTCCAGGGTCCATGGATTTTCTTCTTGCCTTTCCTGTTCTTTTGTCAGTAAATTATTTGTGAGCGTTTCTTCATATGTACTTCTTATTTCTGGATTTGCTAGTGTTTCTAGTTTTATTCGTGTATGGGTACTTGTCCGTTCTCGGGTCGGTTTTTGAAAATTGGTATCTGCTATCACCAATCTGTGTTTTGTGTTTAATTCGGCGCCTCTAATTACTTTGACGTCGTATACTGCGTACCTCATACTTCTGGTGTAAGTTATGAAGTCGATCATGCTCTTATGTCCAAGCTCTTCTGCTTCGTAGGTTATTTTATGTATATCCTTATGTGGGAACCAGGTGTTTCCTACTAACATCTGGTTTACTATACAAAAATCTAGCATTTTCTCCCCATTTCCGTTGATTTCTCCTGGTAATCCATGTGCCCCCATAGTTTCGTGTCCCATTTCTTGGTTGTTTCCTATGTGCGCGTTCCAATCTCCCATTATTATTACGTGTTTGTTTATATTTTGCATTTTCTCTAGGGTTCGTAAATCTTCATAGAACGCTTCCTTATCATGTACATTGGCGTTCTCTGTAGGTGCGTATATTTGAATGATTCCTACTTTCTCTTGTAGTTCTAAATTAATGGTCATTATTCTAGGATTTATGGCTTCTCATTGTGTTACTCTTTTCTCTAGGTCGTTACTGAGGATTATGCCTACCCCTTCTTTTGCTCGATTTCTTATGGGCGTGCCTGAGTATCTCATAGTATATCCTTTATCCATCAGTTTTATACCGCTTCCTTTCTTTTTCACGGATATTCCGAGTATTTGAACTTTATGTTTCTCTATTTCCTCTATTATTTCTTCTTCCTTATCTGTGAGGGTCGTTATGTTCCATATCCCAAATCTTAGTCTTGTTCTCGCCAGTCGTCTTCGGTTGGACCGTCCATTTCCGAGGCTCGCTCTATTGCTCTGAATCTAGTTACTTAGTGCGGGTGATTAGCCCAGCCACTAAGGCCCCGTTACCTCGGGACAACTGGCCTTTGGTCCACGGCCGCTTATTGTGAATATTCACGGCAATCCTGTCTCCAGGACTTCCCCCATCCGCCGCCCGGGGGACGCGCTCTTTAGGAGTGAGGTCTCCCGAGCCTAGTAGAGATAATTTTAAAATACTATTAAAACAACAATAACTTTTTTATGTACCTGACCTCCAGTCTTTCCACGTCCATACTGCCTACCTTCTATAAAACCCGCATCCCAATCTGTACGAACAATTCTATCATCCAAACGAGTGCCATTAATATACCTACAATTATTACATTGGCTAGTGATAGGTAGCCGTTACAGGTGATTGTGTTCATAGCCGGTAGTCTCCTTTGATTGGCCTAAATTAGAAGGGCAGAACTACCGGCTACATGAAGGGGCGTCGGTAGTACAAATAAAATAACACTAATGCAAAAAACTTTCAGTATTTAAAGCGATTGCCATTACTGCATAATTAGAGGAGAATAATAAATAAATAGGCTGTAGTAAATAATTTTATTAAAAACAAATTTAACTTTTAAATAATACAAGGTGAAAAATGCAGTATAATAAACCACAACCTTGTGCACAAATCTTTTCGTCCTATTTATTACATAGATTTCCCGATCTAACTACTAACCTCACCATTATGTGCACAATACTTTTCTCCTTATTTATTACATGTATTTCCTGATGTAACTACTAACCTGAGCACTGTGTTCACCACTTATGCATCAGATGTGGTCTACTATACATTTTAGCCAATATACCTACTTGATAATAACAGATCACAATATAACACACCACTGTACCGGCACCAACTCATTTTGTTGGTAGTTCCTATTTCAACCAATTAGGAATTACTGGTGCCAAATATCGTTACCAGTACCGGCTCTTTTATATGGCTGGCAGTTTCGCCCTTCTAATCTAAACCAATCATAGAAGACTAGCGAGTCCGAACTCCATCACCGGTACCTGCTAACCTATCCACTGTGTACACTGTACTGTAACGGTGCAGGGACGATCTTATACCGGTGCCCCTGTTTTAGCCTGATCGTTAGGGTAAATGTCAATTTATTTACCTTTATTCACCTATTGACGAGTTCTCATAACTCGCCAGAATGTTCTAATGGACCTTACGTTGTGTTATTTTATCTTATTAAAACCCACGGTCGACGAGGGCAAAAGGAAAAATTATTTTAATGATGAACTTGAATAAAACACACTTAAAACGTTTTAATTGGCATTTATTCAATTCTTTCGTGGAATTCATTAAATGATGGTTTGCCGTATCGTATGCATGAGGAAATTGTGGTTTATTATTTCCCTCTTGTTCTAGTTATTTTTAATTTCTAATGTTTCTGTGTAATGGATGTAAGAGCATTGCTATATTTTTTTATTTTCTTCAGCTTAACAGCACCTTGTGTGAAAACCTCGTCCAATTCAGGCTCTCACCCTGAACTAAACGTGATTATCGATTTGACGCTAGAATAGCTTCCTTTGTAATGATTTATTCTCCTTTCTTTTTAGGAGTACTTTTATTTGCGTGAAAACCTCGTCTAATTCAGCCTTTCACCCCGATAGTAGAGTAAAAAGCTTCTTCTATCGTGTCATCCCGTTTGCACTTTGTTGCTAAAATGTAAGACCCACTTCAAATCATTCCCCATCCCTTAAGAATGCAAAATCGCCTGGTCGTCCAAAAATCGTCCTGTGCAGGGGGTGGCAGGGGGTGATTTTTGAAAAATTTTCAAAAAAATTTTTTTGCGTTTTTTATGTCCACGTCACCTGGGCATGTATCTGCTAAAATCTTAAATCAATATTTTAATCAGAAATATATTTTTTTAATTTTTAAAATTACCATATACAATGCTTTCATACACTGTTATTTTTTAAGGTTGAAAAAAGGTATAATTCAAACATTGAGGTATTTGTATCTACCTTTAAAGGTATAGTACGGAATTAAAGGATGAAAGAAATACCCCAAGAGATTTATTTAAACCTTGCAACTTAAGGTGTTTTATTCTACCTCAAATATCGAAATAAACGTAGAAAAATAAACGTCTTCAACGATAATAAAATACCTTAACCGATACTTAGTACTTTCTACCTTTGTGGAATAAAAAAATACCTTTTAAGCAGAAATTTTCTATCGTCACCAGCCGGATTGTATACTATATATATATATATATATATATATATATATATATATATATATATATATATATATATATATATATATATATATATATATATATATATATATATATATATATATATATATATATATATATATATATATATATATATATATATATATATATATATATATATATATATATATATATATATATATATATATATATATATATATATATATATATATATATATATATATATATATATATATATATATATATATATATATATATATATATATATATATATATATATATATATATATATATATATATATATATATATATATATATATATATATATATATATATATATATATATATATATATATATATATATATATATATATATATATATATATATATATATATATATATATATATATATATATATATATATATATATATATATATATATATATATATATATATATATATATATATATATATATATATATATATATATATATATATATATATATATATATATATATATATATATATATATATATATATATATATATATATATATATATATATATATATATATATATATATATATATATATATATATATATATATATATATATATATATATATATATATATATATATATATATATATATATATATATATATATATATATATATATATATATATATATATATATATATATATATATATATATATATATATATATATATGTAAAAAACCTGCTTTGGCCTCGGATGCGAAGTTATGAGTTTCTGAGGTTTATATGAGGTTCGTTACCGACTG
>CATVIB010000201.1:0-74890 GCA_958336395.1 Ctenicera cuprea
GTAATTGTAATTGTAATTGTAATTGTAATTGTAATTGTAATTGTAATTGTAATTGTAATTGTAATTGTAATTGTAATTTTAATTGTAATTGTAAATGTAATTGTAATTGTAACTGTAATTGTAATGGTAATTGTAATTGTAGTTGTAATTGTAATTGGAATTGTAATTTTAATTGTAATTTTAATTGTAATTGTAATTGTAATTGTAATTGTAATTGTAATTGTAATTGTAATTGTAATTGTAATTGTAATTGTAGTTGTAGTTGTAATTGTAATTGTATTTGTAATTGTAATTGTAATTGTAATTGTAATTGTAATTGTAATTGTAATTGTAATTGTAATTGTAATTGTAATTGTAATTGTAAATGTAATTGTAATTGTAATAATTGTAATTGTATTTGTAATTGTAATTGTAATTGTAATTGTAATTGTAATTGTAATTGTAATTGTAATTGTAATTGTAATTGTAATTGTAATTGTAATTGTAATTGTAATTGTAATTGTAATTGTAATTGTAATTGTAATTGTAATTGTAATTGTAATTGTAATTGTAATTGCAATTGTAATTGTAATTGTAATTGTAATTGTAATTGTAATTGTAATTGTAATTGTAATTGTAATTGAATTGTAATTGTAATTGTAATTGTAATTGTAATTGTAATTGTAATTGTAATTGTAATTGTAATTGTAATTGTAATTGTAATTGTAATTGTAATTGTAATTGTAATTGTAATTGTAATTGTAATTGTAATTGTAATTGTAATTGTAATTGTAATTGTAATTGTAATTGTAATTGTAATTGTAATTGTAATTGTAATTGTAATTGTAATTGTAATTGTAATTGTAATTGTAATTGTAATTGTAATTGTAATTGTAATTGTAATTGTAATTGTAATTGTAATTGTAATTGTAATTGTAATTGTAATTGTAATTGTAATTGTACTTGTAATTGTAATTGTAATTGTAATTGTAATTGTAATTGTAATTGTAATTGTAATTGTAATTGTAATTGTAATTGTAATTGTAATTGTAATTGTAATTGTAATTGTAATTGTAATTGTAATTGTAATTGTAATTGTAATTCTAATTGTAATTGTAATTGTAATAGTAATTTTAATTGTAATTGTAATTGTAATTGTAATTGTAATTGTAATTGTAATTGTAATTGTAATTGTAATTGTAACTGTAATTGTAATTGTAACTGTAATTGTAATTGTAATTGTAATTGTAATTGTAATTGTAGTTGTAATTGTAATTGTAATTGTAATTGTAATTGTAATTGTAATTGTAATTGTAATTGTAATTGTAATTGTAATTGTAATTGTAATTGTAATTGTAATTGTAATTGTAATTGTAATTGTAATTGTAATTGTAATTGTAATTGTAATTGTAATTGTAATTGTAATTGTAATTGTAATTGTAATTGTAATTGTAATTGTAATTGTAATTGTAATTGTAATTGTAATTGTAATTGTAACTGTAATTGTAATTGTAATTGTAATTGTAATTGTAATTGTAATTGTAATTGTAATTGTAATTGTAATTGTAATTGTAATTGTAATTGTAATTGTAATTGTAATTGTAATTGTAATTGTAATTGTAATTGTAATTGTAACTGTAATTGTATTTGTAATTGTAATTGTAATTGTAATTGTAATTGTAATTGTAATTGTATTTGTAATTGTAATTGTAATTGTAATTGTAATTGTAATTGTAATTGTAATTGTAATTGTAATTGTAATTGTAATTGTAATTGTAATTGTAATTGTAATTGTAATTGTAATTGTAATTGTAATTGTAATTGTAATTGTAATTGTAATTGTAATTGTAATTGTAATTGTAATTGTAATTGTAATTGTAATTGTAATTGTAATTGTAATTGTAATTGTAATTGTAATTGTAATTGTAATTGTAATTGTAATTGTAATTGTAATTGTAATTGTAATTGTAATTGTAATTGTAATTGTAATTGTAATTTTAATTGTAATTGTAAGTGTAATTGTAATGTAATTGTAATTGTAATTGTAATTGTAATTGTAATTTTAATTGTAATTGTAATTGTAATTGTAATTATAATTAATTGTAATTGTAATTGTAATTGTAATTGTAATTGTAATTGTAATTGTAATTGTAATTGTAATTGTAATTGTAATTGTAATTGTAATTGTAATTGTAATTGTAATTGTAATTGTAATTGTAATTGTAATTGTAATTGTAATTGTAATTGTAATTGTAAGTGTAATTGTAATTGTAATTGTAATGGGAATTGTAATTGTAATTGTAATTGTAATTGTAATTGTAATTGTAATTGTAATTGTAATTGTAATTGTAATTGTAATTGTAATTGTAATTGTAATTGTAATTGTAATTGTAATTGTAATTGTAATTGTAATTGTAATTGTAATTGTAACTGTAATTGTAATTGTAATTGTAATTGTAATTGTAATTGTAATTGTAATTGTAATTGTAATTGTAATTGTAATTGTAATTGTAATTGTAATTGTAATTGTAATTGTAATTGTAATTGTAATTGTAATTGTAACTGTAATTGTATTTGTAATTGTAATTGTAATTGTAATTGTAATTGTAATTGTAATTGTAATTGTATTTGTAATTGTAATTGTAATTGTAATTGTAATTGTAATTGTAATTGTAATTGTAATTGTAATTGTAATTGTAATTGTAATTGTAATTGTAATTGTAATTGTAATTGTAATTGTAATTGTAATTTTAATTGTAATTGTAAGTGTAATTGTAATTGTAATTGTAATTGTAATTGTAATTGTAATTGTAATTTTAATTGTAATTGTAATTGTAATTGTAATTATAATTGTAATTGTAATTGTAATTGTAATTGTAATTGTAATTGTAATTGTAATTGTAATTGTAATTGTAATTGTAATTGTAATTGTAATTGTAATTGTAATTGTAATTGTAATTGTAATTGTAATTGTAATTGTAATTGTAATTGTAATTGTAAGTGTAATTGTAATTGTAATTGTAATGGGAATTGTAATTGTAATTGTAAATGTAACTATAATTGTAATTGTAATTGTAATTGTAATTGTAATTGTAATTGTAATTGTAATTGTAATTGTAATTGTAATTGTAATTGTAATTGTAATTGTAATTGTTATTGTAATTGTAATTGTAATTGTAATTGTAATTGTAATTGTAATTGTAATTGTAATTGTAATTGTAATTGTAATTGTAATTGTAATTGTAATTGTAATTGTAATTGTAATTGTAATTGTAATTGTAATTGTAATTGTAATTGTAATTGTAATTGTAATTGTAATTGTAATTGTAATTGTAATTGTAATTGTAATTGTAATTGTAATTGTAATTGTAATTGTAATTGTAATTGTAATTGTAATTGTAATTGTAATTGTAATTGTAATTGTAATTGTAATTGTAATTGTAATTGTAATTGTAATTGTAATTGTAATTTTAATTGTAATTGTAATTGTAATTGTAATTGTAATTGTAATTGTAATTGTAATTGTAATTGTAATTGTAATTGTAATTGTAATTGTAGTTGTAATTGTAATTGTAATTGTAATTGTAATTGTAATTGTAATTGTAATTGTAATTGTAATTGTAATTGTAATTGTAATTGTAATTGTAATTGTAAATGTAATTGTAATTGTAATTGTAATTGTATTTGTAATTGTAATTGTAATTGTAATTGTAATTGTAATTGTAATTGTAATTGTAATTGTAATTGTAATTGTAATTGTAATTGTAATTGTAATTGTAATTGTAATTGTAATTGTAATTGTAATTGTAATTGTAATTGTAATTGTAATTGTAATTGTAATTGTAATTGTAATTGTAATTGTAATTGTAATTGTAATTGTAATTGTAATTGTAATTGTAATTGTAATTGTAATTGTAATTGTAATTGAATTGTAATTGTAATTGTAATTGTAATTGTAATTGTAATTTTAATTGTAATTGTAATTGTAATTGTAATTGTAATTGTAATTGTAATTGTAATTGTGTTTGTAATTGTAATTGTAATTGTAATTGTAATTGTAATTGTAATTGTAATTGTAATTGTAATTGTAATTGTAATTGGAATTGGAATTGGAATTGTAATTGTAATTGTAATTGTAATTGTAATTGTAAATGTAATTGTAATTGTAACTGTAATTGTAATGGTAATTGTAATTGTAGTTGTAATTGTAATTGTAATTGTAATTGTAATTGTAATTGTAATTGTAATTGTAATTGTAATTGTAATTGTAATTGTAATTGTAATTGTGTTTGTAATTGTAATTGTAATTGTAATTGTAATTGTAATTGTAATTGTAATTGTAATTGTAATTGTAATTGTAATTGTAATTGTAATTCTAATTGTAATTGTAATTGTAATTGTAATTGTAATTGTAATTGTAATTGTAATTGTAAATGTAATTGTAATTGTAACTGTAATTGTAATGGTAATTGTAATTGTAGTTGTAATTGTAATTGGAATTGTAATTTTAATTGTAATTTTAATTGTAATTGTAATTGTAATTGTAATTGTAATTGTAATTGTAATTGTAATTGTAATTGTAATTGTAATTGTAATTGTAATTGTAGTTGTAATTGTAATTGTAATTGTAATTGTAATTGTAATTGTAATTGTAATTGTAATTGTAATTGTAATTGTAATTGTAATTGTAATTGTAAATGTAATTGTAATTGTAATTGTAATTGTATTTGTAATTGTAATTGTAATTCTAATTGTAATTCTAATTGTAATTGTAATTGTAATTGTAATTGTAATTGTAATTGTAATTGTAATTGTAATTGTAATTGTAATTGTAATTGTAATTGTAAATGTAATTGTAATTGTAATTGTAATTGTAATTGTAATTGTAATTGTAATTGTAATTGTAATTGTAATTGTAATTGTAATTGTAATTGTAATTGTAATTGAATTGTAATTGTAATTGTAATTGTAATTGTAATTGTAATTGTAATTGTAATTGTAATTGTAATTGTAATTGTAATTGTAATTGTAATTGTAATTGTAATTGTAATTGTAATTGTAATTGTAATTGTAATTGTAATTGTAATTGTAATTGTAATTGTAATTGTAATTGTAATTGTAATTGTAATTGTAATTGTAATTGTAATTGTAATTGTAATTGTAATTGTAATTGTAATTGTAATTGTAATTGTAATTGTAATTGTAATTGTAATTGTAATTGTAATTGTAATTGTAATTGTAATTGTAATTGTAATTGTACTTGTAATTGTAATTGTAATTGTAATTGTAATTGTAATTGTAATTGTAATTGTAATTGTAATTGTAATTGTAATTGTAATTGTAATTGTAATTGTAATTGTAATTGTAATTGTAATTGTAATTGTAATTGTAATTCTAATTGTAATTGTAATTGTAATAGTAATTTTAATTGTAATTGTAATTGTAATTGTAATTGTAATTGTAATTGTAATTGTAATTGTAATTGTAATTGTAATTGTAACTGTAATTGTAATTGTAACTGTAATTGTAATTGTAATTGTAATTGTAATTGTAATTGTAGTTGTAATTGTAATTGTAATTGTAATTGTAATTGTAATTGTAATTGTAATTGAAATTGTAATTGTAATTGTAATTGTAATTGTAATTGTAATTGTAATTGTAATTGTAATTGTAATTGTAATTGTAATTGTAATTGTAATTGTAATTGTAATTGTAATTGTAATTGTAATTGTAATTGTAATTGTAATTGTAATTGTAATTGTAATTGTAATTGTAATTGTAATTGTAACTGTAATTGTAATTGTAATTGTAATTGTAATTGTAATTGTAATTGTAATTGTAATTGTAATTGTAATTGTAATTGTAATTGTAATTGTAATTGTAATTGTAATTGTAATTGTAATTGTAATTGTAATTGTAACTGTAATTGTATTTGTAATTGTAATTGTAATTGTAATTGTAATTGTAATTGTAATTGTATTTGTAATTGTAATTGTAATTGTAATTGTAATTGTAATTGTAATTGTAATTGTAATTGTAATTGTAATTGTAATTGTAATTGTAATTGTAATTGTAATTGTAATTGTAATTGTAATTGTAATTGTAATTGTAATTGTAATTGTAATTGTAATTGTAATTGTAATTGTAATTGTAATTGTAATTGTAATTGTAATTGTAATTGTAATTGTAATTGTAATTGTAATTGTTATTGTAATTTTAATTGTAATTGTAAGTGTAATTGTAATTGTAATTGTAATTGTAATTGTAATTGTAATTTTAATTGTAATTGTAATTGTAATTGTAATTATAATTGTAATTGTAATTGTAATTGTAATTGTAATTGTAATTGTAATTGTAATTGTAATTGTAATTGTAATTGTAATTGTAATTGTAATTGTAATTGTAATTGTAATTGTAATTGTAATTGTAATTGTAATTGTAAGTGTAATTGTAATTGTAATTGTAATGGGAATTGTAATTGTAATTGTAAATGTAACTATAATTGTAATTGTAATTGTAATTGTAATTGTAATTGTAATTGTAATTGTAATTGTAATTGTAATTGTAATTGTAATTGTAATTGTAATTGTAATTGTAATTGTAATTGTAATTGTAATTGTAATTGTAATTGTAATTGTAATTGTAATTGTAATTGTAATTGTAATTGTAATTGTAATTGTAATTGTAATTGTAATTGTAATTGTAATTGTAATTGTAATTGTAATTGTAATTGTAGTTGTAATTGTAATTGTAATTGTAATTGTAATTGTAATTGTAATTGTAATTGTAATTGTAATTGTAATTGTAATTGTAATCGTAATTGTAATTGTAATTGTAATTGTAATTGTAATTGAAATTGTAATTGTAATTGTAATTGTAATTGT
Source organism: Ctenicera cuprea (assembly GCA_958336395.1). NCBI lineage: Eukaryota > Metazoa > Arthropoda > Insecta > Coleoptera > Elateridae > Ctenicera > Ctenicera cuprea. The sequence goes on from CATVIB010000201.1 coordinate 6,864, forward strand.
AATCGTAATTGTAATTGTAATTGTAATTGTAATTGTAATTGTAATTGTAATTGTAATTGTAATTGTAATTGTAATTGTAATTGTAATTGTAATTGTAATTGTAATTGTAATTGTAATTGTAATTGTAATTGTAATTGTAATCGTAATCGTAATTGTAATTGTAATTGTAATTGTAATTGTAATTGTAATTGTAATTGTAATTGTAATTGTAATTGTAATTGTAATGGTAATTGTAATTGTAATTGTAATTGTAATTGTAATTGTAATTGTAATTGTAATTGTAATTGTAATTGTAATTGTAATTGTAATTGTAATTGTACTTGTAATTGTAATTGAAATTGTAATTGTAATTGTAATTGTAATTGTAATTGTAATTGTAATTGTAATTGTAATTGTAATTGTAATAGTAATTGTAATTGTAATTGTAATTGTAGTTGTAATTGTAATTGTAATTGTAATTGTAATTGTAATTGTAATTGTAATTGTAATTGTAATTGTAATTGTAATTGTAATTGTAACTGTAATTGTAATTGTAATTGTAATTGTAATTGTAATTGTAATTGTAATTGTAATTGTAATTGTAATTGTAATTGTAATTGTAATTGTAATTGTAATTGTAATTGTAATTGTAATTGTAATTGTAATTGTTATTGTAATTGTAATTGTAATTGTAATTGTAATTGTAATTGTAATTGTAATTGTAATTGTAATTGTAATTGTAATTGTAATTGTAATTGTAATTGTAATGGTAATTGTACGTGTAATTGTAATTGTAATTGTAATTGTAATTGTAATTGTAATTGTAATTGTAATTCAACCTTTAACCACTCAACCTTCAACCTTCATCCTTCAAGACCTCAACTTTCAACCTTCAACCCCTTAACCTTCAACTTTCAAACCCTCAACCAAAACCTTCTACCGCTCAACCTTTAACCTTCAACCAGTCAACCTTCAATCTTCAGTCCCTCAACTTTCAATCTTCAACCCCACAACCTTCAACCTTCAACCCCTCAACCATCAACCTTCAACTTCTCAACCTTCAACCATCAACCCCTCAACCTGCAACTCCTAAACCTCCAACATTAAACACCTCAACCTTCAACCTTCAACCCCTCAACATTCAACCCCTCAACCTTCAACCTTCAACCACTTAACCTTTAACCTTCAAGCCCTCAACCTTCAACCTTCAACCCCTCTAACTTCAACTTTCAACCTTTAACGGTCAACCCTTCAACCTTCAACCTTCAACCCCTCAACCTTCAACCCTCATCCCAACAACCTTCAACCTTCAACTACTTAACCTTTAACCTTCAAGCCCTCAACCTTCAACCTTCAACCCCTCTAACTTCAACCTTCAACCTATAACGGTCAACCCTTCAACCTTCAACCTTCAACCTTCAACCCCTCAACCTTCAACCTTCATCCCCACAACCTTCAACCTTGAACCCGTCAACCCTTCAACATTCAACCTCCAACTCTTCAACCTTCAATTTTCAACCTGTCAACCTCTCGACCTTCAACCTTCAACTCCTCTACCTGCAACTTTCAACCTCTCAACCTTCAACGATCAACCTCTCAACCTTCAACCTTCACCCCCTCAACCTTCAACATTCAACCCTTCAACCTTCTACCTTCAACCCCTCAACCTTCAACCTTCATCCTTCAACCCCTCAACCTGCAACCAACAACCTCTCAACCTTCAACCTTTAACTCCTCAACCTTCAACCTTCAACCCCTCAACTTTCAACTTTCAACCTTCAACTCCTGAACCTGCAACTTTCAACCTCTCAGACTTCAACATTTAAGTCCTCAACCTTCAACCCCTCAACCCTTCAGGCTCCAACCTTCAACCCCTCAACCTTCAACATTAACCATTTAACCCCTGCACCTTTAACCTTCCACCCGTTATACTTCAACCTTCAATCTTTCAATCTTCAACCTCCAGCCCCTCAACTGATGACCTTCGACGCCTCAACCTTCAACCTTCAACCTCTTAACTTTCAATTTTAAGCCCCTCAATCTTCAACCTTCAACCCCTCAACCTTCAACCTTCAACCTCTCAACCTTCAACCGTCAACCTAACAACCATCAACCCCTCAACCTTCAACCTTCAACCCCTCAACCTTCAAACTTCAGCCCCTCAATCTTTAACTTTCAACCCCTTAATCTTTAACCTTCAACAACCCAACCTTCAATTTTCAACCCCTCAACGATCAACCTCCAACACCTCAACCTTCAACCTTCCACCCCTCAACCTTCAACTCCTAAACCATCAATCTTAAACACTTCAAACTTCTGCAATCAACCCCTCAACCTTCTACCTCCAACCTTCAACCCCTCAACCTTCAACCTTTAACGCCTCACACTTCAACCTTCAACTTTCAACCTTCAACCTCCAACCTTCAACCTTCAACCATCAACCATTCAACCTTCAACCCCTCAACCTTCAATCTTCAACTAATCAACCCTCAACCCATCAACCTTTAACCTTCAACCCCTCAACCTTCAACCTTCAACCCCTCTACCTTCAACCTCCAACCTTCAACCCCTCAACCTTCAACCTTCAACTCCTTCAACCTTCAACCTTTAACCCCTCAACGTTCGACCTTCAACCTTCAACCCCTCAACTTTCAACCTTCAACTCCTCCAACCTTCAACCTTCAACCCCTCAACCTTCAACCTCCAACCTTCAACCCTTCAACCTTCAACCTTCAACTCCTTCAACCTTCAACCTTTAACCCCTCAACCTTCGATCTTCAACCCCTTAACCTTCAACCTTTAACCACTCAACCTTCAACCTTCATCCTTCAAGCCCTCAACTTTCAACCTTCAACCACCCAACCATCTATCTTTAACCCCTCAACCTTCGACCTTTAACCCCTTAACCTTTAACTTTCAAACCCTCAACCTTCAACTTTCTACCCTTCAACCTTCAACCTTCAACCCCTCAACCTTCAAACTTCAACCCCTCAACCTTCAACCTACAACCACTCAACCTTTAATCTTCAGATCCTCAACCTTTAACCTTTGACCCCTCAACCTTTAAACTTCAGCCCATCAATCTTTAACTTTCAACCCCTCAATTTTTAACCTTCAACAACTCAACCTTCAATTTTCAGTCCCTCAACCTTCAATGTTCAACCCCTTAACCTTCAACCTTCAACCCCTCAACGATCAACCTCCAACACCTCAACCTTCAACCTTCAACCCCTCAACTTTCTACTCCTAAACCATCAATCTTAAACACTTCAACCTTGTACAATCAACCTCTCAACCTTCAACCTCCAACCTTCAACCCCTCAACCTTCAGCTTTCAACTCCTTCAACCTCCAACCTTCAACCCCTACACCTTCAGCTTTCAACCCCTCAAACTTCAACGTTTAACCCTCAACCTTCAACGTTCAACGCCTCAAACTTTAACCTTCAACCTTCAACCTTCAACCTCCAACCTGCAACCTTCAACTTTCAACCCTTCAACCTTCAACCTTCAACCCCTCAATATTCAACCCCTTAACATTCAACCTTCAACTTCCCAACCTTTAACTTTCAAGCCCTCAACCTTCAATATTCAACCCCTCTAACTTCAACCTTCAACCCCTCAACCTTCAACCCGTCAACCTTTAACCTTCAACCCCTCAACCTTCAACCTTCAACCCCTCAACATTCAAACCTCCAACCTTCAACCCCTCAACCTTCAACTCCTCAACCTTCAACCTTCAACCTTCAACCCCTCAACCTTCAACCTTCAACTCCTTCAACCTTCAATCTTTAACCTTCAACCCCTCAACTTTCAACCTTCAACTCCTTCAACCTTCAACCCTTCAACCCCTCAACCTTCATCCTTCAACCCCTCAACCTTCAACCTTCAGCCCCTAAACGTTCAACCTCGAACCTTCAACCCCTCAACCTTCAACCTTCAACTCCTTCAACCTTCAACCTTTAATCCCTCAACCTTCGATCTTCAACCCCTTAACCTTCAACCTTTAACCACTCAACCTTCAACCTTCATCCTTCAAACCCTCAACTTTCAACCTTCAACCACCCAACCATCTACCTTTAACCCCTCAACCTTCGACCTTCAACCCCTTAACCTTTAACTTTCAAACCCTCAACCTTCAACCTTCTACCCCTCAACCTGTAACCTTCAACCAGTCAACCTTCAATCTTCAGTCCCTCAACTTTCAATCTTCAACCCCACAACCTTCAACCTTTAACCCCTCAACCATCAACCTTCAACTTCTCAACCTTCAACTTTCAACCCCTCAACCTTCAACTCCTAAACCTCCAACCTTAAACACCTCAACCTTCAACCTTCAAGCCCTCAACTTTCAATCTTCAACTCCCCATCATTCAGTGACTTAACCTTCAACCTTCAACCACTTAACCTTTAACCTTCAACCCCTCAACCTTCAACCTCAAACCTTCAACCCCTTAACCTTCATCCTTCAACCCCTCAACCTTCAACCTTCAACCCCTCAACGTTCAACCTCCAACCTTCAACCCCTCAACCTTCAACCTTCAACTCCTTCAACCTTCAACCTTTAACCCCTCAACTTTCGATATTTAACCCCTTAACCTTCAACCTTTAACCACTCAACCTTCAACTTTCATCCTTCAAGCCCTCAACTTTCAACCTTCAACCACCCAACCATCTATCTTTAACTACTCAACCTTCGACCTTCAACCCCTTAACCTTTAACTTTCAAACCCTCAACCTTCAACCTTCTACCCCTCAACCTTCAACCTTCAACCCCTCAACCTTCAAACTTCAACCCCTCAACCTTCAACCTACAACCACTCAACCTTTAATCTTCAGCCCCTCAACCTTTAACCTTCGACCCCTCAACCTTTAAACTTCAGCCCCTTAATCTTTAACTTTCAACCCCTCAATCTTTAACCTTCAACAACTCAACCTTCAATTTTCGGTCCCTCAACCTTCAATGTTCAACCCCTTAACCTTCAACCTTCAACCCCTAAACGATCAACCTCCAACACCTCAACCTTCAACCTTCAACCCCTCAACCTTCAACTCCTAAACCATCAACCTTAAACACTTCTACCTTGTACAATCAACCCCTCAACCTTCAACCTCCAACCTTGAACCCCTCAACCTTCAGCCTTCAACTCCTTCAACCTTCAACCTTCAACCCCTACACCTTCAACTTTCAACCCCTTAAACTTCAACGTTTAACCCTCAACCTTCAACGTTCAACGCCTCAAACTTCAACCTCCAACCTGCAACCTTCAAACTTCATCCTTTCAACATTCAACCCCTCTAACTTCAACCTTCAACCCCTCAACCTTCAACCCATCAAGCTTTAACCTTCAACCCCTCAACCTTCAACCTTCAACCCCTCAACCTTCAACCTCCAACCTTCAAACCCTCAACCTTCAACCTTCAGCTCCTCAACCTTCAACCTTCAACCTTCAACCCCTCAACCTTCAACCTGCAACTCCTTCAACCTTCAACCTTTAACCTTCAAACCCTCAACTTTCAACCTTCAACTCCTTCAACCTTCAACCTTCAACCCCTCAACCTTCATCCTTCAACCCCTCAACCTTCAACTTTCGACCCCTCAACGTTCAACCTCCAACCTTCAACCCCTCAACCTTCAACCTTCAACTCCTTCAACCTTCAACCTTTAATCCCCCAACCTTCGATCTTCAACCGCTTAACCTTCAACCTTTAACCATTCAACCTTCAACCTTCATCCTTCAAGCTCTCAACTTTCAACCTTCAACCACCCAACCATCTATCTTTAACCCCTCAACCTTCGACCTTCAACCCCTTAACCTTTAACTTTCAAACCCTCAACCTTCAACCTTCTACCCCTCAACCTGTAACCTTCAACCAGTCAACCTTCAATCTTCAGTCCCTCAACTTTCAATCTTAAACCCCACAACATTCAACCTTCAACCCCTCAACCATCAACCTTCAACTTCTCAACCTTCAACCTTCAAGCCCTCAACTTTCAACCTTCAACTCCCCAACATTCAGTCCCTCAACATTCAACCTTCAACCACTTAACCTTTAACCTTCAACCTCTCAACCTTCAACCTTCAACCTTCAACCCCTCAATCTTCAACCTTCAACCCCTCAATATTCAACCCCTTAACCTTCAACCTTCAACTTCCTAACATTCAACTTTCAAGCCCTCAACCTTCAACCTTCAACCCCTCTAACTTTAACCTTCAACCCCTCAACCTTCAACCCATCAACCTTTAACCTTCAACCCCTCAACCTTCAACCTTCAACCCCTCAACCTTCAACCTGCAACCTTCAACCCCTCAACCTTCAACCTTCAACTCCTCAACCTTCAACCTATAACCCCTCAACCTTCAACCTCCAACCTTCAACCCCTCAACCTTCAACCTTCAACTCCTTCAACCTTCAACCTTTAACCCCTCAACCTTCGACCTTCAACCCCTCAACCTTCAACCTTCAACTCCTTCAACCTTCAACCTTTAACCTTCAACCCCTCAACTTTCAACCTTCAATTCCTTCAACCTTCAACCTTCAACCCCTCAACCTTCATCCTTCAACCCCTCAACCTTCAACCTTAAACCCCTCAACGTTCAACCTCCAACCTTCAACCCCTCAACCTTCAACCTTCAACCTGTCAGACTTCAACATTTAACTCCCCAACATTCAGTCCCTTAACCTTCAACCTTCAACCACTTAACCTTCAACCTTCAACCCCTCAATCTTCAGCCTCAAACCTTCAACCCTCAACCTTCATCCTTCAACACCTCAACCTTCAACCTTCAACCCCTCAACGTTCAACCTCCAACCTTCAACCCCTCAACCTTCAACCTTCAACCTTCAACCTTTAACCCCTCAACCTTCGATCTTCAACCCCTTAACCTTCAACCTTTAACCACTCAACCTTCAACTTTCATCCTTCAAGCCCTCAACTTTCAACCTTCAACCACCCAACCATCTATCTTTAACCCCTCTACCTTCGACCTTCAACCCCTTAACCTTTAACTTTCAAACACTCAGCCTTCAACCTTCTACCCCTCAACCTTCAACCTTCAACCTTCAACCCCTCAACCTTCAAACTTCAACCCCTCAACCTTCAACCTACAACCACTCAACCTTTAATCTTCAGACCCTCAACCTTCGACCCCTCAACCTTTATACTTCAGCCCCTCAATCTTTAACTTTCAACCCGTCAATCTTTAACCTTCAATGTTCCCCCCTTAACCTTCAACCTTCAACCCCTCAACGATCAACCTCCAACACCTCAACCTTCAACCTTCAACCCCTCAACCTTCAATTCCTAAACCATCAATCTTAAACACTTCAACTTTGTACAATCAACCCCTCAACCTTCAACCTCCAACCATCAACCCCTCAACCTTCAGCCTTCAACTCCTTCAACCTTCAACCTTCAACCCCTACACCTTCAACTTCCAACCCCTCAAACTTCAACGTTTAACCTTTAATTTTCAACGTTCAACGCCTCAAACTTCAACCTTCAAACTTCAACCTTCAACCTTCAACCTCCAACCTGCAACCTTCAACCTTCAACCTTTCAACCTTCAACCCCTCTAACTTCAACCTTCAACCCCTCAACCTTCAACCCATCAACCTTTAACCTTCAACCCCTCAACCTTCAACCTTCAACCCCTCAACCTTCAACCTCCAATCTTCAACCCCTCAACCTTCAACCTTCAACTCCTCAACCTTCAACCTTCAACCCCTCAACCTTCAACCTCCAACCTTCAACCCCTCAACCTTCAACCTTCAACTCCTTCAACCTTCAACCTTTAACCCCTCAAGCTTCGACCTTCAACCTTCAACTCTTCAGCCGTCAACTTTCAACTCCTTCAACATTCAACCTTTAACCTTCAACCCCTCAACTTTCAACCTTCAACTCCTTCAATCTTCAACCTTCAACCCCTCAACCTTCAACCTCCAACCTTCTACCCCTCAACCTTCAACCTTCAAGCCCTCAACCTTCAAACTTCAACCCCTCAACCTTCAACCTACAACCACTCAACCTTTAATCTTCAGCCCCTCAACCTTTAACCTTCGACCCCTCAACCTTTATACTTCAGCCCCTTAATCTTTAACTTTCAACCCCTCAATCTTTAACCTTCAACAACTCAACCTTCAATTTTCAGTCCCTCAACTTTCAATGCTCAACCCCTTAACCTTCAACCTTCAACCCCTAAACGATCAACCTCCAACACCTCAACCTTCAACCTTCAACCCCTCAACCTTCAACTCCTAAACCATCAACCTTAAACACTTCTACCTTGTACAATCAACCCCTCAATCTTCAACCTCCAACCTTGAACCCCTCAACATTCAGCCTTCAACTCCTTCAACCTTCAACCTTCAACCCCTACACCTTCAACTTTCAACCCCTTAAACTTCAACGTTTAACCCTCAACCTTCAACGTTCAACGCCTCAAACTTCAACCTCCAACCTGCAACCTTCAACCTTCAACCTTTCAACATTCAACCGCTCTAACTTCAACCTTCAACCCCTCAACCTTCAACCCATCAACCTTTAACCTTCAACCCCTCAACCTTCAACCCCTCAACCTTCAACCTCCAACCTTCAAACCCTCAACCTTCAACCTTCAGCTCCTCAACCTTTAACCTTCAACCTTCAACCTTCAACCTTCAACCCCTCAACCTTCAACCTTCAACTCCTTCAACCTTCAACCTTTAACCTTCAAACCCTCAACTTTCAACCTTCAACTCCTTCAACCTTCAACCTTCAACCCCTCCACCTTCATCCTTCAACCCCTCAACCTTCAACCTTCGACCCCTCAACGTTCAACCTCCAACCTTCAACCCCTCAACCTTCAACCTTCAACCTTTAATCCCCCAACCTTCGATCTTCAACCGCTTAACCTTCAACCTTTAACCATTCAACCTTCAACCTTCATCCTTCAAGCCCTCAACTTTCAACCTTCAACCACCCAACCATCTATCTTTAATCCCTCAACCTTCGACCTTCAACCCCTTAACCTTTAACTTTCAAACCACCAACCTTCAACCTTCTACCCCTCAACCTGTAACCTTCAACCAGTCAACCTTCAATCTTCAGTCCTTCAACTTTCAATCTTAAACCCCACAACCTTCAACCTTCAAGCCCTCAACCTTCAACCTTCAACTCCCCAACATTCAGTCCCTCAACATTCTACCTTCAACCACTTAACCTTTAACCTTCAACCTCTCAACCTTCAACCTTCAACCTTCAACCTTCAACCCCTCAATCTTCAACCTTCAACCCCTCACTATTCAACCCCTTAACCTTCAACCTTCAACTTCCCAAAATTCAACTTTCAAGCCCTCAACCTTCAACCTTCAACCCCTCTAACTTCAACCTTCAACCCCTCAACCTTCAACCTTCAACCCCTCAACCTTCAACCTGCAACCTTCAACCCCTCAACCTTCAACCTTCAACTCCTCAACCTTCAACCTTCAACCCCTCAACCTTCAACCTCCAACCTTCAACCCCTCAACCTTCAACCTTCAACTCCTTCAACCTTCAACCTTTAACCCCTCAACCTTCGACCTTCAACCCCTCAACCTTCAACCTTCAACTCCTTCAACCTTCAACCTTTAACCTTCAACCCCTCAACTTTCAACCTTCAAATCCTTCAACCTTCAACCTTCAACCCCTCAACCTTCATCCTTCAACCCCTCAACCTTCAACCTTCAACCAATCAACGTTCAACCTCCAACCTTCAACCCCTCAACCTTCAACCTTCAACCTGTCAGACTTCAACATTTAACTCCCCAACATTCAGTAACTTAACCTTCAACCTTCAACCACTTAACCTTTAACCTTCAACCCCTCAATCTTCAGCCTCAAACCTTCAACCCCTCAACCTTCATCCTTCAACACCTCAACCTTCAACCTTCAACCCCTCAACGTTCAACCTCCAACCTTCACCCCTCAACCTTCAACCTTCAACCTTCAACCTTTAACCCCTCAACCTTCGATCTTCAACCCCTTAACCTTCAACCTTTAACCACTCAACCTTCAACTTTCATCCTTCAAGCCCTCAACTTTCAACCATCAACCACCCAACCATCTATCTTTAACCCCTCTACCTTAGACCTTCAACCCCTTAACCTTTAACTTTCAAACACTCAGCCTTCAACCTTCTACCCCTCAACCTTCAACCTTCAACCTTCAACCCCTCAACCTTCAAATTTCAACCCCTCAACCTTCAACCTACAACCACTCAACCTTTAATCTTCAGACCCTCAACTTTCGACCCCTCAACCTTTATACTTCAGCCTCTCAATCTTTAACTTTCAACACCTCAATCTTTAACCTTCAATGTTCCCCCCTTAACCTTCAACCTTCAACCCCTCAACGATCAACCTCCAACACCTCAACCTTCAACCTTCAACCCCTCAACCTTCAATTCCTAAACCATCAATCTTAAACACTTCAACTTTGTACAATCAACCCCTCAACCTTCAACCTTCAACCTTCAACCCCTACACCTTCAACTTCCAACCCCTCAAACTTCAACGTTTAACCTTCAACCTTCAACGTTCAACGCCTCAAACTTCAACCTTCAACCTTCAACCTTCAACCTTCAACCTCCAACCTGCAACCTTCAACCTTCAACCTTTCAACCTTCAACCCCTCTAGCTTCAACCTTCAACCCCTCAACCTTCAACCCATCAACCTTTAACCTTCAACCCCTCAACCTTCAACCTTCAACCCCTTAACCTTCAACCTCCAATCTTCAACCCCTCAACCTTCAACCTTCAACTCCTCAACCTTCAACCTGCAACCCCTCAACCTTCAACCTCCAACCTTCAACCCCTCAACCTGCAACCTTCAACCTTTAACCCCTCAAGCTTCGACCTTCAACCTTCAACCCCTCAACCTTCAACCTTCAACTCCTTCAACATTCAACCTTTAACCTTCAACCCCTCAACTTTCAACCTTCAACTCCTTCAATCTTCAACCTTCAACCCCTCAACCTTCATCCTTCAACCCCTCAACCTTCAACGTTCAACGCCTCAACGTTCAACCTCCAACCTTCAACCCCTCAACCTTCAACCTTCAACTCCTTCAACCTTCAACCTTTAACCCCTCAACCTTCAACCTTCAACTCCTTCAACATTCAACCTTTAACCTTCAACCCCTCAACTTTCAACCTTCAACTCCTTCAATCTTCAACCTTTAACCCCTCAACCTTCGACCTTCAACCCCTCAACCTTCAACCTTCAACTCCTTCAACCTTCAACCTTTAACCTTCAACCCCTCAACTTTCAACCTTCAATTCCTTCAACCTTCAACCTTCAACCCCTCAACCTTCAGCCTTCAACTCCTTCAACCTTCAACCTTCAACCATCAACCCCTCAACTTTCAGCCTTCAACTCCTTCAACCTTCAACCTTTAACCTTCAACCCCTCAACTTTCAACCTTCAATTCCTTCAACCTTCAACCTTTAACCCCTCAAGCTTCGACCTTCAACCTTCAACCCCTCAACCTTCAACTTTCAACTCCTTCAACATTCAACCTTTAACCTTCAACCCCTCAACTTTCAACCTTCAACTCCTTCAACCTTCAACCTTTAACCCCTCAAGCTTCGACCTTCAACCTTCAACCCCTCAACCTTCAACTTTCAACTCCTTCAACATTCAACCTTCAACCTTCAACCCCTCAACCTTCAAACTTCAACCCCTCAACCTTCAACCTACAACCACTCAACCTTTAATCTTCAGCCCCTCAACCTTTAACCTTCGACCCCTCAACCTTTATACTTCAGCCCCTTAATCTTTAACTTTCAACCCCTCAATCTTTAACCTTCAACAACTCAACCTTCAATTTTCAGTCCCTCAACCTTCAATGTTCAACCCCTTAACCTTCAACCTTCAACCCCTAAACGATCAACCTCCAACACCTCAACCTTCAACCTTCAACCCCTCAACCTTCAACTCCTAAACCATCAACCTTAAACACTTCTACCTTGTACAATCAACCCCTCAACCTTCAACCTCCAACCTTGAACCCCTCAACATTCAGCCTTCAACTCCTTCAACCTTCAACCTTCAACCCCTACACCTTCAACTTTCAACCCCTTAAACTTCAACGTTTAACCATCAACCTTCAACGTTCAACGCCTCAAACTTCAACCTCCAACCTGCAACCTTCAACCTTCAACCTTTCAACATTCAACCGCTCTAACTTCAACCTTCAACCCCTCAACCTTCAACCCATCAACCTTTAACCTTCAACCCCTCAACCTTCAACCTTCAACCCCTCAACCTTCAACCTCCAACCTTCAAACCCCCAACCTTCAACCTTCAGCTCCTCAACCTTCAACCTTCAACCTTCAACCCCTCAACCTTCAACCTTCAACTCCTTCAACCTTCAACCTTTAACCTTCAAACCCTCAACTTTCAACCTTCAACACCTTCAACCTTCAACCTTCAACCCCTCAACCTTCATCCTTCAACCCCTCAACCTTCAACCTTCGACCCCTCAACGTTCAACCTCCAACCTTCAACCCCTCAACCTTCAACCTTCAACTCCTTCAACCTTCAACCTTTAATCCCCCAACCTTCGATCTTCAACCGCTTAACCTTCAACCTTCATCCTTCAAGCCCTCAACTTTCAACCTTCAAAGACCCAACCATCTATCTTTAACCCCTCAACCTTCGACCTTCAACCTTCAACCCCTCAATCTTCAACCTTCAACCCCTCAATATTCAACCCCTTAACCTTCAACCTTCAACTTCCCAACATTCAACTTTCAAGCCCTCAACCTTCAACCTTCAACCCCTCTAACTTTAACCTTTAACCCCTCAACCTTCAACCCATCAACCTTTAACCTTCAACCCCTCAACCTTCAACCTTCAACCCCTCAACCTTCAACCTGCAACCTTCAACCCCTCAACCTTCAACCTTCAACCTTCAACTCCTCAACCTTCAACCTATAACCCCTCAACCTTCAACCTCCAACCTTCAACCCCTCAACCTTCAACCTTCAACTCCTTCAACCTTCAACCTTTAACCCCTCAACCTTCGACCTTCAACCCCTCAACCTTCAACCTTCAACTCCTTCAACCTTCAACCTTTAACCTTCAACCCCTCAACTTTCAACCTTCAATTCCTTCAACCTTCAACCTTCAACCCCTCAACCTTCAGCCTTCAACTCCTTCAACCTTCAACCTTCAACCATCAACCCCTCAACTTTCAGCCTTCAACTCCTTCAACCTTCAAAATTTAACCTTCAACCCCTCAACTTTCAACCTTCAATTCCTTCAACCTTCAACCTTTAACCCCTCAAGCTTCGACCTTCAACCTTCAACCCCTCAACCTTCAACTTTCAACTCCTTCAACATTCAACCTTTAACCTTCAACCCCTCAACTTTCAACTTTCAACTCCTTCAACCTTCAACCTTTAACCCCTCAAGCTTCGACCTTCAACCTTCAACCCCTCAACCTTCAACTTTCAACTCCTTCAACATTCAACCTTTAACCTTCAACCCCTCAACTTTCAACCTTCAACTCCTTCAACCTCCAACCTTCAACCCCTCAACCTTCAACCTTCAACCTTCAACTCCTTCAACCTTCAACCTTTAACCCCTCAACCTTCGATCTTCAACCGCTTAACCTTCAACCTTTAACCACTCAACCTTCAACCTTAATCCTTCAAGCCCTCAACTTTCAACCTTCAACCACCCAACCATCTATCTTTAACCCCTCAACCTTCGACCTTCATCCCCTTAACCTTTAACTTTCAAACACTCAACCTTCAACCTTCTACCCCTCAACCTGTAACCTTCAACCAGTCAACCTTTAATCTTCAGTCCCTCAACTTTCAATCTTAAACCCCACAACCTTCAACCTTCAACCCCTCAACCATCAACCTTCATTTTCTCAACCTTCAACCTTCAACCCCTCAACCTTCAACTCCTAAACCTCCAACCTTAAACACCTCAACCTTCAACCTTCAAACCCTCAACCTTCAACCTTCAACTCCCCAACATTCAATCCCTCAATCTTAAACCTTCAACCACTTAACCTTTAACCTTCAACCTCTCAACCTTCAACCTCAAACCTTCAACCCCTCAATTTTCAACCTTCGACCCCTCAATATCCAACCCCTTAACAACTCAACCTTCAATTTTCAGTCCCTCAACCTTCAATGTTCAACCCCTTAACCTTCAACCTTCAACCCCTAAACGATCAACCTCCAACACCTCAACCTTCAACCTTCAACCCCTCAACCTTCAACTCCTAAACCATCAACCTTAAACACTTCTACCTTGTACAATCAACCCCTCAACCTTCAACCTCCAACCTTGAACCCCTCAACATTCAGCCTTCAACTCCTTCAACCTTCAACCTTCAACCCCTACACCTTCAACTTTCAACCCCTTAAACTTCAACGTTTAACCATCAACCTTCAACGTTCAACGCCTCAAACTTCAACCTCCAACCTGCAACCTTCAACCTTCAACCTTTCAACATTCAACCGCTCTAACTTCAACCTTCAACCCCTCAACCTTCAACCCATCAACCTTTAACCTTCAACCCCTCAACCTTCAACCTTCAACCCCTCAACCTTCAACCTCCAACCTTCAAACCCCCAACCTTCAACCTTCAGCTCCTCAACCTTCAACCTTCAACCTTCAACCCCTCAACCTTCAACCTTCAACTCCTTCAACCTTCAACCTTTAACCTTCAAACCCTCAACTTTCAACCTTCAACACCTTCAACCTTCAACCTTCAACCCCTCAACCTTCATCCTTCAACCCCTCAACCTTCAACCTTCGACCCCTCAACGTTCAACCTCCAACCTTCAACCCCTCAACCTTCAACCTTCAACTCCTTCAACCTTCAACCTTTAATCCCCCAACCTTCGATCTTCAACCGCTTAACCTTCAACCTTCATCCTTCAAGCCCTCAACTTTCAACCTTCAAAGACCCAACCATCTATCTTTAACCCCTCAACCTTCGACCTTCAACCTTCAACCCCTCAATCTTCAACCTTCAACCCCTCAATATTCAACCCCTTAACCTTCAACCTTCAACTTCCCAACATTCAACTTTCAAGCCCTCAACCTTCAACCTTCAACCCCTCTAACTTTAACCTTTAACCCCTCAACCTTCAACCCATCAACCTTTAACCTTCAACCCCTCAACCTTCAACCTTCAACCCCTCAACCTTCAACCTGCAACCTTCAACCCCTCAACCTTCAACCTTCAACCTTCAACTCCTCAACCTTCAACCTATAACCCCTCAACCTTCAACCTCCAACCTTCAACCCCTCAACCTTCAACCTTCAACTCCTTCAACCTTCAACCTTTAACCCCTCAACCTTCGACCTTCAACCCCTCAACCTTCAACCTTCAACTCCTTCAACCTTCAACCTTTAACCTTCAACCCCTCAACTTTCAACCTTCAATTCCTTCAACCTTCAACCTTCAACCCCTCAACCTTCAGCCTTCAACTCCTTCAACCTTCAACCTTCAACCATCAACCCCTCAACTTTCAGCCTTCAACTCCTTCAACCTTCAAAATTTAACCTTCAACCCCTCAACTTTCAACCTTCAATTCCTTCAACCTTCAACCTTTAACCCCTCAAGCTTCGACCTTCAACCTTCAACCCCTCAACCTTCAACTTTCAACTCCTTCAACATTCAACCTTTAACCTTCAACCCCTCAACTTTCAACTTTCAACTCCTTCAACCTTCAACCTTTAACCCCTCAAGCTTCGACCTTCAACCTTCAACCCCTCAACCTTCAACTTTCAACTCCTTCAACATTCAACCTTTAACCTTCAACCCCTCAACTTTCAACCTTCAACTCCTTCAACCTCCAACCTTCAACCCCTCAACCTTCAACCTTCAACCTTCAACTCCTTCAACCTTCAACCTTTAACCCCTCAACCTTCGATCTTCAACCGCTTAACCTTCAACCTTTAACCACTCAACCTTCAACCTTAATCCTTCAAGCCCTCAACTTTCAACCTTCAACCACCCAACCATCTATCTTTAACCCCTCAACCTTCGACCTTCATCCCCTTAACCTTTAACTTTCAAACACTCAACCTTCAACCTTCTACCCCTCAACCTGTAACCTTCAACCAGTCAACCTTTAATCTTCAGTCCCTCAACTTTCAATCTTAAACCCCACAACCTTCAACCTTCAACCCCTCAACCATCAACCTTCATTTTCTCAACCTTCAACCTTCAACCCCTCAACCTTCAACTCCTAAACCTCCAACCTTAAACACCTCAACCTTCAACCTTCAAACCCTCAACCTTCAACCTTCAACTCCCCAACATTCAATCCCTCAATCTTAAACCTTCAACCACTTAACCTTTAACCTTCAACCTCTCAACCTTCAACCTCAAACCTTCAACCCCTCAATTTTCAACCTTCGACCCCTCAATATCCAACCCCTTAACCTTCAACCTTCAACTTCCCAACCTTTAACTTTCAAGCCCTCAACCTTCAACCTTCAACCCCTCTAACTTCAACCTTCAACCCCTCAATCTTCAACCCATCAACCTTTAACCTTCAACCCCTCAGCCTGTAACCTTCAACCAGTCAACCTTCAATCTTCTGTCCCTCAACTTACAATTTTAAACCCCACAACCTTCAACCTTCAACCCCTCAACCTTCAACCTTCAACCACTTAACCTTTAACCTTCAACCCCTCAACCTACAACCTCAAACCTTCAACCCCTTAACCTTCATCCTTCAACCCCTCTACCTTCAACCTTCAACCCCTCAACGTTCAACCTCCAACTTTCAACCCCTCAACCTTCAACCTTCAACTCCTTCAACCTTCAACCTTTAACCCCTCAACCTTCGATATTCAACCCCTTAACCTTCAACCTTTAAC
This sequence comes from Ctenicera cuprea, assembly GCA_958336395.1. NCBI lineage: Eukaryota > Metazoa > Arthropoda > Insecta > Coleoptera > Elateridae > Ctenicera > Ctenicera cuprea. The sequence goes on from CATVIB010000201.1 coordinate 23,722, forward strand.
CACTCAACCTTCAACTTTCATCCTTCAAGCCCTCAACTTTCAACCTTCAACCACCCAACCATCTATCTTTAACTACTCAACCTTCGACCTTCAACCCCTTAACCTTTAACTTTCAAACCCTCAACCTTCAACCTTCTACCCCTCAACCTTCAACCTTCAACCCCTCAACCTTCAAACTTCAACCCCTCAACCTTCAACCTACAACCATTCAACCTTTAATCTTCAGCCCCTCAACCTTTAACCTTCGACCCCTCAACCTTTATACTTCAGCCCCTTAATCTTTAACTTTCAACCCCTCAATCTTTAACCTTCAACAACTCAACCTTCAATTTTCAGTCCCTCAACCTTCAATGTTCAACCCCTTAACCTTCAACCTTCAACCCCTAAACGATCAACCTCCAACACCTCAACCTTCAACCTTCAACCCCTCAACCTTCAACTCCTAAACCATCAACCTTAAACACTTCTACCTTGTACAATCAACCCCTCAACCTTCAACCTCCAACCTTGAACCCCTCAACATTCAGCCTTCAACTCCTTCAACCTTCAACCTTCAACCCCTACACCTTCAACTTTCAACCCCTTAAACTTCAACGTTTAACCATCAACCTTCAACGTTCAACGCCTCAAACTTCAACCTCCAACCTGCAACCTTCAACCTTCAACCTTTCAACATTCAACCGCTCTAACTTCAACCTTCAACCCCTCAACCTTCAACCCATCAACCTTTAACCTTCAACCCCTCAACCTTCAACCTTCAACCCCTCAACCTTCAACCTCCAACCTTCAAACCCCCAACCTTCAACCTTCAGCTCCTCAACCTTCAACCTTCAACCTTCAACCCCTCAACCTTCAACCTTCAACTCCTTCAACCTTCAACCTTTAACCTTCAAACCCTCAACTTTCAACCTTCAACACCTTCAACCTTCAACCTTCAACCCCTCAACCTTCATCCTTCAACCCCTCAACCTTCAACCTTCGACCCCTCAACGTTCAACCTCCAACCTTCAACCCCTCAACCTTCAACCTTCAACTCCTTCAACCTTCAACCTTTAATCCCCCAACCTTCGATCTTCAACCGCTTAACCTTCAACCTTCATCCTTCAAGCCCTCAACTTTCAACCTTCAAAGACCCAACCATCTATCTTTAACCCCTCAACCTTCGACCTTCAACCCCTTAACCTTTAACTTTCAAACCACCAACCTTCAACCTTCTACCCCTCAACCTGTAACCTTCAACCAGTTAACCTTCAATCTTCAGTCCTTCAACTTTCAATCTTAAACCATACAACATTCAACCTTCAACCCCTCAACCATCAACCTTCAACTTCTCAACCTTCAACCTTCAAGCCCTCAACCTTCAACCTTCAACTCCCCAACATTCAGTTCCTCAACATTCAACCTTCAACCACTTAACCTTTAACCTTCAACCTCTCAACCTTCAACCTTCAACCTTCAACCTTCAACCCCTCAATCTTCAACCTTCAACCCCTCACTATTCAACCCCTTAACCTTCAACCTTCAACTTCCCAAAATTCAACTTTCAAGCCCTCAACCTTCAACCTTCAACCCTTCTAACTTCAACCTTCAACCCCTCAACCTTCAACCTTCAACCCCTCAACCATCAACCTTCAACCTTTAACCACTCAACCTTCAACTTTCATCCTTCAAGCCCTCAACTTTCAACCTTCAACCACCCAACCATCTATCTTTAACTACTCAACCTTCGACCTTCAACCCCTTAACCTTTAACTTTCAAACCCTCAACCTTCAACCTTCTACCCCTCAACCTTCAACCTTCAACCCCTCAACCTTCAAACTTCAACCCCTCAACCTTCAACCTACAACCACTCAACCTTTAATCTTCAGCCCCTCAACCTTTAACCTTCGACCCCTCAACCTTTAAACTTCAGCCCCTTAATCTTTAACTTTCAACCCCTCAATCTTTAACCTTCAACAACTCAACCTTCAACCTTCAACCCCTCAACCTTCAACTCCTAAACCATCAACCTTAAACACTTCTACCTTGTACAATCAACCCCTCAACCTTCAACCTCCAACCTTGAACCCCTCAACCTTCAGCCTTCAACTCCTTCAACCTTCAACCTTCAACCCCTACACCTTCAACTTTCAACCCCTTAAACTTCAACGTTTAACCCTCAACCTTCAACGTTCAACGCCTAAAACTTCAACCTCCAACCTGCAACCTTCAAACTTCATCCTTTCAACATTCAACCCCTCTAACTTCAACCTTCAACCCCTCAACCTTCAACCCATCAACCTTTAACCTTCAACCCCTCAACCTTCAACCTTCAACCCCTCAACCTTCAACCTCCAACCTTCAAACCCTCAACCTTCAACCTTCAGCTCCTCAACCTTCAACCTTCAACCTTCAACCCCTCAACCTTCAACCTTCAACCTTTAACCTTCAAACCCGCAACTTTCAACCTTCAACTCCTTCAACCTTCAACCTTCAACCCCTCAACCTTCATCCTTCAACCCCTCAACCTTCAACCTTCGACCCCTCAACGTTCAACCTCCAACCTTCAACCCCTCAACCTTCAACCTTCAACTCCTTCAACCTTCAACCTTTAATCCCCCAACCTTCAATCTTCAACCGCTTAACCTTCAACCTTTAACCATTCAACCTTCAACCTTCATCCTTCAAGCCCTCAACTTTCAACCTTCAACCACCCAACCATCTATCTTTAACCCCTCAACCTTCGACCTTCAACCCCTTAACCTTTAACTTTCAAACCCTCAACCTTCAACCTTCTACCCCTCAACCTGTAACCTTCAACCAGTCAACCTTCAATCTTCAGTCCCTCAACTTTCAATCTTAAACCCCACAACATTCAACCTTCAACCCCTCAACCATCAACCTTCAACTTCTCAGTCTTCAACCTTCAAGCCCTCAACTTTCAACCTTCAACTCCCCAACATTCAGTCCCTCAACATTCAACCTTCAACCACTTAACCTTTAACCTTCAACCTCTCAACCTTCAACCTTCAACCTTCAACCCCTCAATCTTCAACCTTCAACCCCTCAATATTCAACCCCTTAACCTTCAACCTTCAACTTCCCAACATTCAACTTTCAAGCCCTCAACCTTCAACCTTCAACCCCTCTAACTTTAACCTTTAACCCCTCAACCTTCAACCCATCAACCTTTAACCTTCAACCCCTCAACCTTCAACCTTCAACCCCTCAACCTTCAACCTGCAACCTTCAACCCCTCAACCTTCAACCTTCAACCTTCAACTCCTCAACCTTCAACCTATAACCCCTCAACCTTCAACCTCCAACCTTCAACCCCTCAACCTTCAACCTTCAACTCCTTCAACCTTCAACCTTTAACCCCTCAACCTTCGACCTTCAACCCCTCAACCTTCAACCTTCAACTCCTTCAACCTTCAACCTTTAACCTTCAACCCCTCAACTTTCAACCTTCAATTCCTTCAACCTTCAACCTTCAACCCCTCAACCTTCAGCCTTCAACTCCTTCAACCTTCAACCTTCAACCATCAACCCCTCAACTTTCAGCCTTCAACTCCTTCAACCTTCAACCTTTAACCTTCAACCCCTCAACTTTCAACCTTCAATTCCTTCAACCTTCAACCTTTAACCCCTCAAGCTTCGACCTTCAACCTTCAACCCCTCAACCTTCAACTTTCAACTCCTTCAACATTCAACCTTTAACCTTCAACCCCTCAACTTTCAACCTTCAACTCCTTCAACCTTCAACCTTTAACCCCTCAAGCTTCGACCTTCAACCTTCAACCCCTCAACCTTCAACTTTCAACTCCTTCAACATTCAACCTTTAACCTTCAACCCCTCAACTTTCAACCTTCAAGTCCTTCAACCTCCAACCTTCAACCCCTCAACCTTCAACCTTCAACCTTCAACTCCTTCAACCTTCAACCTTTAACCCCTCAACCTTCGATCTTCAACCGCTTAACCTTCAACCTTTAACCACTCAACCTTCAACCTTAATCCTTCAAGCCCTCAACTTTCAACCTTCAACCACCCAACCATCTATCTTTAACCCCTCAACCTTCGACCTTCATCCCCTTAACCTTTAACTTTCAAACACTCAACCTTCAATCTTCTACCCCTCAACCTGTAACCTTCAACCAGTCAACCTTTAATCTTCAGTCCCTCAACTTTCAATCTTAAACCCCACAACCTTCAACCTTCAACCCCTCAACCTTCAACTCCTAAACCTCCAACCTTAAACACCTCAACCTTCAACCTTCAAACCCTCAACCTTCAACCTTCAACTCCCCAACATTCAATCCCTCAATCTTAAACCTTCAACCACTTAACCTTTAACCTTCAACCTCTCAACCTTCAACCTCAAACCTTCAACCCCTCAATCTTCAACCTTCGACCCCTCAATATCCAACCCCTTAACCTTCAACCTTCAACTTCCCAACCTTTAACTGTCAAGCCCTCAACCTTCAACCTTCAACCCCTCTAACTTCAACCTTCAACCCCTCAATCTTCAACCCATCAACCTTTAACCTTCAACCCCTCAACCTGTAACCTTCAACCAGTCAACCTTCAATCTTCTGTCCCTCAACTTACAATTTTAAACCCCACAACCTTCAACCTTCAACCCCTCAACCTTCAACCTTCAACCACTTAACCTTTAACCTTCAACCCCTCAACCTACAACCTCAAACCTTCAACCCCTTAACCTTCATCCTTCAACCCCTCAACCTTCAACCTTCAACCCCTCAACGTTCAACCTCCAACTTTCAACCCCTCAACCTTCAACCTTCAACTCCTTCAACCTTCAACCTTTAACCCCTCAACCTTCGATATTCAACCCCTTAACCTTCAACCTTTAACCACTCAACCTTCAACTTTCATCCTTCAAGCCCTCAACTTTCAACCTTCAACCACCCAACCATCTATCTTTAACTACTCAACCTTCGACCTTCAACCCCTTAACCTTTAACTTTCAAACCCTCAACCTTCAACCTTCTACCCCTCAACCTTCAACCTTCAACCCCTCAACCTTCAAACTTCAACCCCTCAACCTTCAACCTACAACCACTCAACCTTTAATCTTCAGCCCCTCAACCTTTAACCTTCGACCCCTCAACCTTTATACTTCAGCCCCTTAATCTTTAACTTTCAACCCCTCAATCTTTAACCTTCAACAACTCAACCTTCAATTTTCAGTCCCTCAACCTTCAATGTTCAACCCCTTAACCTTCAACCTTCAACCCCTAAACGATCAACCTCCAACACCTCAACCTTCAACCTTCAACCCCTCAACCTTCAACTCCTAAACCATCAACCTTAAACACTTCTACCTTGTACAATCAACCCCTCAACCTTCAACCTCCAACCTTGAACCCCTCAACATTCAGCCTTCAACTCCTTCAACCTTCAACCTTCAACCCCTACACCTTCAACTTTCAACCCCTTAAACTTCAACGTTTAACCATCAACCTTCAACGTTCAACGCCTCAAACTTCAACCTCCAACCTGCAACCTTCAACCTTCAACCTTTCAACATTCAACCGCTCTAACTTCAACCTTCAACCCCTCAACCTTCAACCCATCAACCTTTAACCTTCAACCCCTCAACCTTCAACCTTCAACCCCTCAACCTTCAACCTCCAACCTTCAAACCCCCAAACTTCAACCTTCAGCTCCTCAACCTTCAACCTTCAACCTTCAACCCCTCAACCTTCAACCTTCAACTCCTTCAACCTTCAACCTTTAACCTTCAAACCCTCAACTTTCAACCTTCAACACCTTCAACCTTCAACCTTCAACCCCTCAACCTTCATCCTTCAACCCCTCAACCTTCAACCTTCGACCCCTCAACGTTCAACCTCCAACCTTCAACCCCTCAACCTTCAACCTTCAACTCCTTCAACCTTCAACCTTTAATCCCCCAACCTTCGATCTTCAACCGCTTAACCTTCAACCTTCATCCTTCAAGCCCTCAACTTTCAACCTTCAAAGACCCAACCATCTATCTTTAACCCCTCAACCTTCGACCTTCAACCCCTTAACCTTTAACTTTCAAACCACCAACCTTCAACCTTCTACCCCTCAACCTGTAACCTTCAACCAGTTAACCTTCAATCTTCAGTCCTTCAACTTTCAATCTTAAACCCCACAACATTCAACCTTCAACCCCTCAACCATCAACCTTCAACTTCTCAACCTTCAACCTTCAAGCCCTCAACCTTCAACCTTCAACTCCCCAACATTCAGTCCCTCAACATTCAACCTTCAACCACTTAACCTTTAACCTTCAACCTCTCAACCTTCAACCTTCAACCTTCAACCTTCAACCCCTCAATCTTCAACCTTCAACCCCTCACTATTCAACCCCTTAACCTTCAACCTTCAACTTCCCAAAATTCAACTTTCAAGCCCTCAACCTTCAACCTTCAACCCCTCTAACTTCAACCTTCAACCCCTCAACCTTCAACCTTCAACCCCTCAACCTTCAACCTGCAACCTTCAACCCCTCAACCTTCAACCTTCAACTCCTCAACCTTCAACCTTCAACCCCTCAACCTTCAACCTCCAACCTTCAACCCCTCAACCTTCAACCTTCAACTCCTTCAACCTTCAACCTTTAACCCCTCAACCTTCGACCTTCAACCCCTCAACCTTCAAACTTCAACTCCTTCAACCTTCAACCTTTAACCTTCAACCCCTCAACTTTCAACCTTCAAATCCTTCAACCTTCAACCTTCCACCCCTCAACCTTCATCCTTCAACCCCTCAACCTTCAACCCCTCAACGTTCAACCTCCAACCTTCAACCCCTCAACCTTCAACCTTCAACCTGTCAGACTTCAACATTTAACTCCCCAACATTCAGTAACTTAACCTTCAACCTTCAACCACTTAACCTTTAACCTTCAACCCCTCAATCTTCAGCCTCAAACCTTCAACCCCTCAACCTTCATCCTTCAACACCTCAACCTTCAACCTTCAACCCCTCAACGTTCAACCTCCAACCTTCACCCCTCAACCTTCAACCTTCAACCTTCAACCTTTAACCCCTCAACCTTCGATCTTCAACCCCTTAACTTTCAACCTTTAACAACTCAACCTTCAACTTTCATCCTTCAAGCCCTCAACTTTTAACCATCAACCACCCAACCATCTATCTTTAACCCCTCTACCTTAGACCTTCAACCCCTTAACCTTTAACTTTCAAACACTCAGCCTTCAACCTTCTACCCCTCAACCTTCAACCTTCAACCTTCAACCCCTCAACCTTCAAACTTCAACCCCTCAACCTTCAACCTACAACCACTCAACCTTTAATCTTCAGACCCTCAACCTTCGACCCCTCAACATTTATACTTCAGCCTCTCAATCTTTAACTTTCAACCCCTCAATCTTTAACCTTCAATGTTCCCCCTTAACCTTCAACCTTCAACCCCTCAACGATCAACCTCCAACACCTCAACCTTCAACCTTCAACCCCTCAACCTTCAATCCTAAACATCAATCTTAAACACTTCAACTTTGTACAATCAACCCCTCAACCTTCAACCTTCAACCTTCAACCCCTACACCTTCAACTTCCAACCCCTCAAACTTCAACGTTTAACCTTCAACCTTCAACCTTCAACCTCCAACCTGCAACCTTTAACTTTCAACCTTTCAACCTTCAACCCCTCTAACTTCAACCTTCAACCCCTTGACCTTCAACCCATCAACCTTTAACCTTCAACCCCTCAACCTTCAACCTCCAATCTTCAACCCCTCAACCTTCAACCTTCAACTCCTCAACCTTCAACCTTCAACCCCTCAACCTCTAACCTCCAACCTTCAACCCCTCAACCTGCAACCTTCAACCTTTAACCCCTCAAGCTTCGACCTTCAACCTTCAACCCCTCAACCTTCAACCTTCAACTCCTTCAACATTCAACCTTTAACCTTCAACCCCTCACTTTCAACCTTCAACTCCTTCAATCTTCAACCTTCAACCCCTCAACCTTCATCCTTCAACCCCTCAACCTTCAACGTTCAACGCCTCAACGTTCAACCTCCAACCTTCAACCCCTCAACCTTCAACCTTCAACTCCTTCAACCTTCAACCTTTAACCCCTCAACTTCGATCTTCAACCGCTTAACCTTCAACCTTTAACCACTCAACCTTCAACCTTCATCCTTCAAGCCCTCAACTTTCAACCTTCAACCACCCAACCATCTATCTTTAATCCCTCAACCTTCGACCTTCATCCCCTTAACCTTTAACTTTCAAACCCTCAACCTTCAACCTTCTACCCCTCAACCTGTAACCTTCAACCAGTCAACCTTTAATCTTCAGTCCCTCAACTTTCAATCTTAAACCGCACAACCTTCAACCTTCAACCCCTCAACCATCAACCTTCAACTTCTCAACCTTCAACCTTCAACCCCTCAACCTTTAACTCCTAAACCTCCAACCTTAAACACCTCAACCTTCAACCTTCAAACCCTCAACCTTCAACCTTCAACTCCCCAACATTCAATCCCTCAATCTTCAACCTTCAACCACTAAACCTTTAACCTTCAACCTCTCAACCTTCAACCTCAAACCTTCAACCCCTCAATTTTCAACCTTCGACCCCTCAATATCCAACCCCTTAACCTTCAACCTTCAACTTCCCAACCTTTAACTTTCAAGCCCTCAACCTTCAACCTTCAACCCCTCTAACTTCAACCTTCAACCCCTCAACCTTCAACCCATCAACCTTTAACCTTCAACCCCTCAACCTGTAACCTTCAACCAGTCAACCTTCAATCTTCAGTCCCTCAACTTACAATCTTAAACCCCACAACCTTCAACCTTCAACCCCTCAACCATCAACCTTCAACTTCTCAACCTTCAACCTTCAACCCCTCAACCTTCAACTCCTAAACCTCCAACCTTAAACACCTCAACCCTCAACCTTCAAGCCCTCAACATTCAACCTTCAACTCCCCAACATTCAGTCCCTCAACCTTCAACCTTCAACCTTCAACCACTTAACCTTTAACCTTCAACCTCTCAACCTTCAACCTTCAATCTTCAACCCCTCAATCTTCAACCTTAAACCTCTCAATATTCAACTCCTTAACCTTCAAACTTCAACTTCCCAACCTTCAACTTCAAGCCCTCAACCTTCAACCTTCAACCCCTCTAACTTCAACCTTCAACCCCTCAACCTTCAACCCATCAACCTTAAACCTTCAACCACTCAACCTTCAACCTTCAACCCCTCAACCTTCAACCTCCAACCTTCAACCTCTCAACCTTCAACCTTCAACTCCTCAACCTTCAACCTTCAACCCCTCAACCTTCAACCTCCAACCTTCAACCCCACAACCTTCAACATTCAACTCCTTCAACCTTCAAAATTCAACCCCTCAACCTTCGACCTTCAACCTTCAACCCCTCAACCTTCAACCTTCAACTCCTTCAACCTTCAACCTTCAACCTTCAACCCCTCAACCTTCAACCTTCAACCCCTCAACTGTCAACCTTCAACTCCTTCAACCTTCAACCTTCAACTCCTTCAACCTTCAACCTTTAACCCCTCAACCTTCGATCTTCAACCGCTTAACCTTCAACCTTTAACCACTCGACCTTCAACCTTCATCCTTCAAGCCCTCAACTTTCAACCTTCAACCACCCAACCATTTATCTTTAACCCCTCAACCTTCGACCTTCAACCCCTTAACGTTTAACTTTCAAACCCTCAACTTTCAACCTTCTAAACCTCAACCTGTAACCTTCAACCAGTCAACCTTCAATCTTCAGTCTCTCAACTTTCAATCTTCAACCTCTCAACCATCAACCTTCAACTTCTCAACCTTCAACCTTCAACCCCTCAACCTTCAACTCCTAAACCTCCAACCTTAAACACCACAACCTTCAACCTTCCAGCCCTCAACCTTCAACCTTCAACCACTTAACCTTTAACCTTCAACCTCTCAACCTTCAACCTTCAACCTTCAACCCCTCAATCTTCAACCTTCAACCCCTCAATATTCAACCCCTTAACCTTCAACCTTCAACTTCCCAACCTTCAACTTTCAAGCCCTCAACCTTCAACCTTCAACCCCTCTAACTTCAACCTTCAACCCCTCAACCTTCAACCCATCAACCTTTAACCTTCAACCCCTCAACCTTCAACCTTCAACCCCTCAACCTTCAACCTTCAATCCCTCAACCTTCAACCTTCAACTCCTCAACCTTCAACCTTCAACCCCTCAACGTTCAACCTCCAACCTTCAACCCCTCAACCTTCAACCTTCAACTCCTTCAACCTTCAACCTTTAACCAATCAACCTTCGACCTTCAACCTTCAACTCCTCAACCTTCAACCTTCAACTCCTTCAACATTCAACCTTTAACCTTCAACCCCTCAACTTTCAACCTTCAACTCCTTCAACCTTCAACCTTCAGCCCCTCAACCTTCATCCTTCAACCCCTCAACCTTCAACCCCTCAACGTTCAACCTCCAACCTTCAACCCCTCAACCTTCAACCTTCAACTCCTTCAACCTTCAACCTTTAACTCCTCAACCTTCGACCTTCAACCTTCAACCCCTCAACCTTCACCTTCAACTCCTAAACCTCCAACCTTAAACACCTCAACCTTCAACCTTCAAGCCCTCAACCTTCAACCTTCAAATCCCCTAATTGTAATTGTAATTGTAATTGTAATTGTAATTGTAATTGTAATTGTAATTGTAATTGTAATTGTAATTGTAATTGTAATTCTTCAACCTTCAACCCCTCAATATTCAACCCCTTAACCTTCAACCTTTAACTTCCCAACCTTTAACTTTCAAGCCCTCAACCTTCAACCTTCAACCCCTCTAACTTCAACCTTCAACCCCTCAACCTTCAATGCATCAACCTTTAACCTACAACCCCTCAAGCTTCAACATTCAACCCCTCAACCTTCAAACTTCAACTCCTCATCCTTCAACCTTCAACCCCTCAACGTTCAACCTCCAACCTTCAACCCCTCAACCTTCGACCTTCAACTCCTTCAACCTTCAACCTTTAACCCCTCAACCTTCGACCTTCAACCTTCAACCCCTCAACCTTCAACCTTCAACTCCTCCAACCTTCAACCTTTAACCTTCAACCCCTCAACTTTCAACCTTCAACTCCTTCAACCTTCAACCTTCAACCCCTCAACCTTCATCCTACAACCCCTCAACCTTCAACCTTCAACCCCTCAACGTTCAACCTTCAACCTTCAACCCATCAACCTTTAACCTTCAATCCCTCAACCTTCAACCTTCAACCCCTCAACCTTCAACCTTCAACCCCTCAACCTTCAACCTTCAACTCCTCAACCTTCAACCTTCAACCCCTCAACGTTCAACCTCCAACATTCAACCCCTCAACCTTCAACCTTCAACTCCTTCAACCTTCAACCTTTAACCCCTGAACCTTCGACCTTCAACCTTCAACCCCTCAACCTTCAACCTTCAACTCCTTCAACCTTCAACCTTTAACCTTCAACCCCTCAACTTTCAACCATCAACTCCTTCAACCTTCAACCTTTAACCCCTCAACCTTCGATCTTCAACCCCTTAACCTTCGACCTTCAACCCCTTCACCTATAACTTTCAAACCCTCAACCCCCAACCTTCAACCCCTCAACCTTCAACCTTCAACTCCTTCAACCTTTAACCTTTAACCTTCAACCCCTCAACTTTCAACCTTCAACTTCTTCAACCTTCAACCTTTAACCACTCAACCTTCTACCTTCATCCTTCAAGCCCTCCACTTTCAACCTTCAACCAGCCAACCATCTATATTTAACCCCTCAACCTTCGACCTTCAACCCCTTCACCTTTAACTTTCAAACCCTCAACCTTCAACCTTCTACCGCTCAACTTTCAACCTTCAACTCCTTCAACCTTCAACCTTCAACCCCTCAACCTTCATCCTTCAACCCCTCAACCTTCAACCTTCAACCCCTCAACGTTCAACCTCCAACCTTCAACCCCTCAACCTTCAACCTTCAACTCCTTCAACCTTCAACCTTCAACCCCTCAACCTTTAACCGTCAACTCCTAAACCTCCAACCTTAAACACCTCAACCTTCAACCTTCAAGCCCTCAACCTTCAACCTTCAAATCCCCAACATTCAGTCCCTCAACCTTCAACCTTCAACCCCTCAATCTTCAACCTTCAACCCCTCAATATTCAACCCCTTAACCTTCAACCTTTAACTTCCCAACCTTTAACTTTCAAGCAATCAACCTTCAACCCCTCTAGCTTCAACCTTCAACCCCTCAACCTTCAACCCATCAACCTTTAACCTACAACCCCTCAACCTTCAACCTTCAACCCCTCAACCTTCAACATTCAACCCCTCAACCTTCAACCTTCAACTCCTCATCCTTCAACCTTCAACCCCTCAACGTTCAACCTCCAACCTTCAACCCCTCAACCTTCAACCTTCAACTCCTTCAACCTTCAACCTTTAACCCCTCAACCTTCGACCTTCAACCTTCAACCCCTCAACCTTCAACCTTCAACTCCTCCAACCTTCAACCTTTAACCTTCAACCCCTCAACTTTCAACCTTCAACTCCATCAACCTTCAACCTTCAACCCCTCAACCTTCATCCTTCAACCCCTCAACCTTCAACCTTCAACCCCTCAACGTTCAACCTCCAACCTTCAACCCCTCAACCTTCAACCTTCAACTCCTTCAACCTTCAACCTTTAACCCCGCAACCTTCGACCTTCAACCTTCAACCCCTCAACCTTCAACCTTCAACTCCTTCAACCTTCAACCCTTTAACCTTCAACCCCTCAACTTTCAACCTTCAACTCCTTCAACCCCTCAACCATCAACCTTCAACTTCTCAACCTTCAACCTTCAACCCCTCAACCTTCAACTCCTAAACCTCCAACCTTAAACACCTCAACCTTCAACCTTCAAGCCCTCAACCTTCAACCTTCAACCCCTCAACCTTCAACCTCCAACCTTCAACCCCTCAACCTTCAACCTTCAACTCCTCAACCTTCAACCTTCAACCCCTCAACCTTCAACTCCTAAACCTCCAACCTTAAACACCACAACCTTCAACCTTGTAATTGTAATTGTAATTGTAATTGTAATTGTAATTGTAATTGTAATTGTACTTGTAATTGTAATTGTAATTGTAATTGTAATTGTAATTGTAATTGTAATTGTAATTGTAATTGTAATTGTAATTGTAATTGTAATTGTAATTGTAATTGTAATTGTAATTGTAATTGTAATTCTAATTGTAATTGTAATTGTAATATTAATTTTAATTGTAATTGTAATTGTAATTGTAATTGTAATTGTAATTGTAATTGTAATTGTAATTGTAATTGTAATTGTAATTGTAACTGTAATTGTAATTGTAACTGTAATTGTAATTGTAATTGTAATTGTAATTGTAATTGTAATTGTAATTGTAATTGTAATTGTAATTGTAATTGTAATTGTAATTGTAATTGTAATTGTAATTGTAATTGTAATTGTAATTGTAATTGTAATTGTAATTGTAATTGTAATTGTAATTGTAATTGTAATTGTAATTGTAATTGTAATTGTAATTGTAATTGTAATTGTAATTGTAATTGTAATTTTAATTGTAATTGTAAGTGTAATTGTAATTGTAATTGTAATTGTAATTGTAATTGTAATTGTAATTGTAATTGTAGTTTTAATTGTAATTGTAATTGTAATTGTAATTATAATTGTAATTGTAATTGTAATTGTAATTGTAATTGTAATTGTAATGGTAATTGTAATTGTAATTGTAATTGTAATTGTAATTGTAATTGTAATTGTAATTGTAATTGTAATTGTAATTGTAATTGTAATTGTAATTGTAATTGTAAGTGTAATTGTAATTGTAATTGTAATGGGAATTGTAATTGTAATTGTAAATGTAACTATAATTGTAATTGTAATTGTAATTGTAATTGTAATTGTAATTGTAATTGTAATTGTAATTGTAATTGTAATTGTAATTGTAATTGTAATTGTAATTGTAATTGTAACTGTAATTGTAATTGTAATTGTAATTGTAATTGTAATTGTAATTGTAATTGTAATTGTAATTGTAATTGTAATTGTAATTGTAGTTGTAATTGTAATTGTAATTGTAATTGTAATTGTAATTGTAATTGTAATTGTAATTGTAATTGTAATCGTAATTGTAATAGTAATTGTAATTGTAATTGTAATTGAAATTATAATTGTAATTGTAATTGTAATTGTAATTGTAATTGTAATTGTAATTGTAATTGTAATTGTAATTGTAATTGTAATGGTAATTGTAATTGTAATTGTAATTGTAATTGTAATTGTAATTGTAATTGTAATTGTAATTGTAATTGTAATTGTTATTGTAATTGTAATTGTAATTGTAATTGTACTTGTAATTGTAATTGAAATTGTAATTGTAATTGTAATTGTAATTGTAATTGTAATTGTAATTGTAATTGTAATTGTAATTGTAATTGTAATTGTAATTGTAATTGTAATAGTAATTGTAATTGTAATTGTAATTGTAGTTGTAATTGTAATTGTAATTGTAATTGTAATTGTAATTGTAATTGTAATTGTAATTGTAATTGTAATTGTAATTGTAATTGTAATTGTAATTGTAATTGTAATTGTAATTGTAAGTGTAATTGTAATTGTAATTGTAATTGTAATTGTAATTGTTATTGTAATTGTAATTGTAATTGTAATTGTAATTGTAATTGTAATTGTAATTGTAATTGTAATTGTAATTGTAATGGTAATTGTACGTGTAATTGTAATTGTAATTGTAATTGTAATTGTAATTGTAATTGTAATTCAACCTTTAACCACTCAACCTTCAACCTTCATCCTTCAAGCCCTCAACTTTCAACCTTCAACCCCTTAACCTTCAACTTTCAAACCTTCAACCAAAACCTTCTACCGCTCAACCTTTAACCTTCAACCAGTCAACCTTCAATCTTCAGTCCCTCAACTTTCAATCCTCAACCCCACAACCTTCAACCTTCAACCCCTCAACCATCAACCTTCAACTTCTCAACCTTTAACCATCAACCCCTCAACCTGCAACTCCTAAACCTCCAACATTAAACACCTCAACCTTCAACCTTCAACCCCTCAACATTCAACCCCTCAACCTTCAACCTTCAACCACTTAACCTTTAACCTTCAAGCCCTCAACCTTCAACCTTCAACCCCTCTAACTTCAACTTTCAACCTTTAACGGTCAACCCTTCAACCTTCAACCTTCAACCCCTCAACCTTCAACCCTCATCCCCACAACCTTCAACCTTCAACTACTTAACCTTTAACCTTCAAGCCCTCAATCTTCAACCTTCAACCTTCAACCCCTCTAACTTCAACCTTCAACCTATAACGGTCAACCCTTCAACCTTCAACCTTCAACCCCTCAACCTTCAACCTTCATCCCCACAACCTTCAACCTTGAACCCGTCAACCCTTCAACATTCAACCTCCAACTCTTCAACCTTCAATTTTCAACCTGTCAACCTCTCAACCTTCAACCTTCAACTCCTCTACCTGCAACTTTCAACCTCTCAACCTTCAACGATCAACCTCTCAACCTTCAACCTTCACCCCCTCAACCTTCAACATTCAACCCTTCAACCTTCTACCTTCAACCCCTCAACCTTCAACCTTCATCCTTCAACCCCTCAACCTGCAACCAACAACCTCTCAACCTTCAACCTTTAACTCCTCAACCTTCAACCTTCAACCCCTCAACTTTCAACTTTCAACCATCAACTCCTGAACCTGCAACTTTCAACCACTCAGGCTTCAACATTTAAGTCCTCAACCTTCAACCCCTCAACCCCTCAGGCTCCAACCTTCAACCCCTCAACCTTCAACATTAACCATTTAACCCCTGCACCTTTAACCTTCCACCCGTTATACTTCAACCTTCAATCCTTCAATCTTCAACCTCCAGCCCCTCAACTGATGACCGTCGACGCCTCAACCTTCAACCTTCAACCTCTTAACTTTCAATTTTAAGCCCCTCAATCTTCAACCTTCAACCCCTCAACCTTCAACCTTCAACCTCTCAACCTTCAACCGTCAACCTAACAACCATCAACCCCTCAACCTTCAACCTTCAACCCCTCAACCTTCAAACTTCAGCCCCTCAATCTTTAACTTTCAACCCCTCAATCTTTAACCTTCAACAACCCAACCTTCAATTTTCAACCCCTCAACGATCAACCTCCAACACCTCAACCTTCAACCTTCCACCCCTCAAGCTTCAACTCCTAAACCATCAATCTTAAACACTTCAAACTTCTGCAATCAACCCCTCAACCTTCTACCTCCAACCTTCAACCCCTCAACCTTCAACCTTTAACGCCTCAAACTTCAACCTTCAACTTTCAACCTTCAACCTCCAACCTTCAACCTTCAACCTTCAACCATTCAACCTTCAACCCCTCAACCTTCAATCTTCAACTAATCAACCCTCAACCCATCAACCTTTAACCTTCAACCCCTCAACCTTCAACCTTCAACCCCTCTACCTTCAACCTCCAACCTTCAACCCCTCAACCTTCAACCTTCAACTCCTTCAACCTTCAACCTTTAACCCCTCAACCTTCGACCTTCAACCTTCAACACCTCAACCTTCAACCTTCCACCCCTCAAGCTTCAACTCCTAAACCATCAATCTTAAACACTTCAAACTTCTGCAATCAACCCCTCAACCTTCTACCTCCAACCTTCAACCCCTCAACCTTCAACCTTTAACGCCTCAAACTTCAACCTTCAACTTTCAACCTTCAACCTCCAACCTTCAACCTTCAACCTTCAACCATTCAACCTTCAACCCCTCAACCTTCAATCTTCAACTAATCAACCCTCAACCCATCAACCTTTAACCTTCAACCCCTCAACTTTCAACCTTCAACTCCTCCAACCTTCAACCTTCAACCCCTCAACCTTCAACCTCCAACCTTCAACCCTTCAACCTTCAACCTTCAACTCCTTCAACCTTCAACCTTTAACCCCTCAACCTTCGATCTTCAACCCCTTAACCTTCAACCTTTAACCACTCAACCTTCAACTTTCATCCTTCAAGCCCTCAACTTTCAACCTTCAACCACCCAACCATCTATCTTTAACCCCTCAACCTTCGACCTTTAACCCCTTAACCTTTAACTTTCAAACCCTCAACCTTCAACTTTCTACCCTTCAACCTTCAACCTTCAACCCCTCAACCTTCAAACTTCAACCCCTCAACCTTCAACCTACAACCACTCAACCTTTAATCTTCAGATCCTCAACCTTTAACCTTTGACCCCTCAACCTTCAATCTTCAGTCCCTCAACTTTCAATCTTCAACCCCACAACCTTCAACCTTTAACCCCTCAACCATCAACCTTCAACTTCTCAATTTTCAACATTCAACCCCTCAACTTTCAACTCCTAAACCTCCAACCATAAACACCTTAACCTTCAACCTTCAAGCCCTCAACCTTCAATCTTCAACTCCCCATCATTCAGTCCCTTAACCTTCAACCTTCAACCACTTAACCTTTAACCTTCAACCCCTCAACCTTCAACCTCAAACCTTCAACCCCTTAACCTTCATCCTTCAACCCCTCAACCTTCAACCCCTCAACGTTCAACCTCCAACCTTCAACCCCTCAACCTTCAACCTTCAACTTCTTCAACCTTCAACCTTTAACCCCTCAACCTTCGATATTCAACCCCTTGACCTTCAACCTTTAACCACTCAACCTTCAACTTTCATCCTTCAAGCCCTCAACTTTCAACCTTCAACCACCCGACCATCTATCTTTAACTACTCAACCTTCGACCTTCAACCCCTTAACCTTTAACTTTTAAACCCTCAACCTTCAACCTTCTACCCCTCAACCTTCAACCTTCAACCCCTCAACCTTCAAACTTCAACCCCTCAACCTTCAACCTACAACCACTCAACATTTAATCTTCAGCCCCTCAACCTCTAACCTTCGACCCCTCAACCTTTAAACTTCAGCCCCTTAATCTTTAACTTTCAACCCCTCAATCTTTAACCTTCAACAACTCAACCTTCAATTTTCAGTCCCTCAACCTTCAATGTTCAACCCCTTAACCTTCAACCTTCAACCCCTAAACGATCAACCTCCAACACCTCAACCTTCAACCTTCAACCCCTCAACCTTCAACTCCTAAACCATCAACCTTAAACACTTCTACCTTGTACAATCAACCCCTCAACCTTCAACCTCCAACCTTGAACCCCTCAACCTTCAGCCTTCAACTCCTTCAACCTGCAACCTTCAACCCCTACACCTTCAACTTTCAACCCCTTAAACTTCAACGTTTAACCCTCAACCTTCAACGTTCAACGCCTCAAACTTCAACCTCCAACCTGCAACCTTCAACCTTCAACCTTTCAACATTCAACCCCTCTAACTTCAACCTTCAACCCCTCAACCTTCAACCCATCAACCTTTAAAATTCAACCCCTCAACCTTCAACCTTCAACCCCTCAACCTTCAACCTCCAACCTTCAAACCCTCAACCTTCAACCTTCAACTCCTCAACCTTCAACCTTCAACCTTCAACCCCTCAACCTTCAACCTTCAACTCCTTCAACCTTCAACCTTTAACCTTCAAACCCTCAACTTTCAACCTTCAACTCCTTCAACCTTCAACCTTCAACCTTCAACCCCTCAACCTTCATCCTTCAACCCCTCAACCTTCAACCTTCGATCCCTCAACGTTCAACCTCCAACCTTCAACCCCTCAACCTTCAACCTTCAACTCCTTCAACCTTCAACCTTTAATCCCCCAACCTTCGATCTTCAACCACTTAACCTTCAACCTTTAACCATTCAACCTTCAACCTTCATCCTTCAAGCCCTCAACTTTCAACCTTCAACCACCCAACCATCTATGTTTAACCCCTCAACCTTCGACCTTCAACCCCTTAACCTTTAACTTTCAAACCCTCAACCTTCAACCTTCTACCCCTCAACCTGTAACCTTCAACCAGTCAACATTCAACCTTCAACCCCTCAACCATCAACCTTCAACTTCTCAACATTCAACCTTCAAGCCCTCAACTTTCAACCTTCAACTCCCCAACATTCAGTCCCTCAACATTCAACCTTCAACCACTTAACCTTTAACCTTCAACCTCTCAACCTTCAACCTTCAACCTTCAACCCGTCAATCTTCAACCTACAACCCCTCAATATTCAACCCCTTAACCTTCAACATTCAACTTCCCAACATTCAACTTTCAAGCCCTCAACCTTCAACCCCTCTAACTTTAACCTTCAACCCCTCAACCTTCAACCCATCAACCTTTAACCTTCAACCCCTCAACCTTCAACCTTCAACCCCTCAACCTTCAACCTGCAACCTTCAACCCCTCAACCTTCAACCTTCAACTCCTCAACCTTCAACCTATAACCCCTCAACCTTCAACCTCCAACCTTCAACCCCTCAACCTTCAACCTTCAACTCCTTCAACCTTCAACCTTTAACCCCTCAACCTTCGACCTTCAACCCCTCAACCTTCAACCTTCAACTCCTTCAACCTTCAACCTTTAACCTTCAACCCCTCAACTTTTAACCTTCAAATCCTTCAACCTTCAACCTTCAACCCCTCAACCTTCATCCTTCAACCCCTCAACCTTCAACCCCTCAACGTTCAACCTCCAACCTTCAACCCCTCTACCTTCAACCTTCAACCTGTCAGACTTCAACATTTAACTCCCCAACATTCAGTCCCTTAACCTTCAACCTTCAACCACTTAACCTTTAACCTTCAACCCCTCAATCTTCAGCCTCAAACCTTCAACCCCTCAACCTTCATCCTTCAACACCTCAACCTTCAACCTTCAACCCCTCAACGTTCAACCTCCAACCTTCAACCCCTCAACCTTCAACCTTCAACCTTCAACCTTTAACCCTTCAACCTTCGATCTTCAACCCCTTAACCTTCAACCTTTAACCACTCAACCTTCAACTTTCATCCTTCAAGCCCTCAACTTTCAACCTTCAACCACCCAACCATCTATCTTTAACCCCTCTACCTTCGACCTTCAACCCCTTAACCTTTAACTTTCAAACACTCAGCCCTCAACCTTCTACCCCTCAACCTTCAACCTTCAACCTTCAACCCCTCAACCTTCAAACTTCAACCCCTCAACCTTCAACCTACAACCACTCAACCTTTAATCTTCAGACCCTCAACCTTCGACCCCTCAACCTTTATACTTCAGCCCCTCAATCTTTAACTTTCAACCCGTCAATCTTTAACCTTCAATGTTCCCCCCTTAACCTTCAACCTTCAACCCCTCAACGATCAACCTCCAACACCTCAACCTTCAACCTTCAACCCCTCAACCTTCAATTCCTAAACCATCAACCTTAAACACTTCAACTTTGTACAATCAACCCCTCAACCTTCAACCTCCAACCATCAACCCCTCAACCTTCAGCCTTCAACTCCTTCAACCTTCAACCTTCAACCCCTACACCTTCAACTTCCAACCCCTCAAACTTCAACGTTTAACCTTCAACCTTCAACGTTCAACGCCTCAAACTTCAACCTTCAACCTTCAACCTTCAACCTCCAACCTGCAACCTTCAACCTTTAACCTTTCAACCTTCAACCCCTCTAACTTCAACCTTCAACCCCTCAACCTTCAACCCATCAACCTTTAACCTTCAACCCCTCAACCTTCAACCTTCAACCCCTCAACCTTCAACCTCCAATCTTCAACCCCTCAACCTTCAACCTTCAACTCCTCAACCTTCAACCTTCAACCCCTCAACCTTCAACCTCCAACCTTCAACCCCTCAACCTTCAACCTTCAACTCCTTCAACCTTCAACCTTTAACCCCTCAAGCTTCGACCTTCAACCTTCAACCCCTCAACCTTCAACTTTCAACTCCTTCAACATTCAACCTTTAACCTTCAACCCCTCAACTTTCAACCTTCAACTCCTTCAATCTTCAACCTTCAACCCCTCAACCTTCAACCTCCAACCTTCAACCCCTCAACCTTCAACCTTCAACTCCTTCAACCTTTATCCTTTAACCCCTCAAGCTTCGACCTTCAACCTTCAACCCCTCAACCTGCAACTTTCAACTCCTTCAACATTCAACCTTTAATCTTCAACCCCTCAACTTTCAACCTTCAACTCCTTCAACCTTCAACCTTTAACCCCTCAAGCTTCGACCTTCAACCTTCAACCCCTCAACCTTCAACTTTCAACTCCTTCAACATTCAACCTTTAACCTTCAACCCCTCAACTTTCAACCTTCAACTCCTTCAACCTCCAACCTTCAACCCCTCAACCTTCAACCTTCAACTCCTTCAACCTTCAACCTTTAACCCCTCAACCTTCGATCTTCAACCGCTTAACCTTCAACCTTTAACCACTCAACCTTCAACCTTCATCCTTCAAGCCCTCAACTTTCAACCTTCAACTTCTCAACCTTCAACCTTCAAGCCCTCAACCTTCAACCTTCAACTCCCCAACATTCAGTCCCTCAACATTCAACCTTCAACCACTTAACCTTTAACCTTCAACCTCTCAACCTTCAACCTTCAAGCCCTCAACCTTCAACCTTCAACTCCCCAACATTCAGTCCCTCAACTTTCAACCTTCAACTTCTCAACCTTCATCCTTCAAGCCCTCAACTTTCAACCTTCAACTTCCCAACATTCAACTTTCAAGCCCTCAACCTTCAACCTTCAACCCTCTAACTTCAACCTTCAACCCCTCAACCTTCAACCTTCAACCCCTCAACCTTCAACCTGCAACCTTCAACCCCTCAACCTTCAACCTTCAACTCCTCAACCTTCAACCTTCAACCCCTCAACCTTCAACCTCCAACCTTCAACCCCTCAACCTTCAACCTTCAACTCCTTCAACCTTCAACCTTTAACCCCTCAACCTTCGACCTTCAACCCCTCAACCTTAAACCTTCAACTCCTTCAACCTTCAACCTTTAACCTTCAACCCCTCAACATTCAACCTTCAAATCCTTCAACCTTCAACCAATCACCCTTCATCCTTTAACCCCTCAACCTTCAACCTTCAACCCCTCAACGTTCAACCTCCAACCTTCAACCCCTCAACCTTCAACCTTCAACCTGTCAGACTTCAACATTTAACTCCCCAACCTTCAGTAACTTAACCTTCAACCTTCAACCACTTAACCTTTAACCTTCAACCCCTCAATCTTCAGCCCAAACCTTCAACCCCTCAACCTTCATCCTTCAACACCTCAACCTTCAACCTTCAACCCCTCAACGTTCAACCTCCAACCTTCAACCCCTCAACCTTCAACCTTCAACCTTCAACCTTTAACCCCTCAACCTTCGATCTTCAACCCCTTAGCCTTCAACCTTTAACCACTCAACCTTCAACTTTCATCCTTCAAGCCCTCAACTTTCAACCTTCAACCACCCAACCATCTATCTTTAACCCCTCTACCTTAGACCTTCAACCCCTTAACCTTTAACTTTCAAACACTCAGCCTTCAACCTTCTACCCCTCAACCTTCAACCTTCAACCTTCAACCCCTCAACCTTCAAACTTCAACCCCTCAACCTTCAACCTACAACCACTCAACCTTTAATCTTCAGACCCTCAACTTTCGACCCCTCAACCTTTATACTTCAGCCCCTCAATCTTTAACTTTCAACCCCTCAATCTTTAACCTTCAATGTTCCCCCCTTAACCTTCAACCTTCAACCCCTCAACGATCAACCTCCAACACCTCAACCTTCAACCTTCAACCCCTCAACCTTCAATTCCTAAACCATCAATCTTAAACACTTCAACTTTGTACAATCAACCCCTCAACCTTCAACCTTCAACATTCAACCCCTACACCTTCAACTTCCAACCCCTCAAACTTCAACGTTTAACCTTCAACCTTCAACGTTCAACGCCTCAAACTTCAACCTTCAACCTTCAACCTTCAACCTTCAACCTCCAACCTGCAACCTTCAACCTTCAACCTTTCAACCTTCAACCCCCCTAACTTCAACCTTCAACCCCTCAACCTTCAACCAATCAACCTTTAACCTTCAACCCCTCAACCTTCAACCTTCAACCCCTCAACCTTCAACCTCCAATCTTCAACCCCTCAACCTTCAACCTTCAACTCCTCAACCTTCAACCTTCAACCCCTCAACCTTCAACCTCCAACCTTCAACCCCTCAACCTGCAACCTTCAACCTTTAACCCCTCAAGCTTCGACCTTCAACCTTCAACCCCTCAACCTTCAACCTTCAACTCCTTCAACATTCAACCTTTAACCTTCAACCCCACAACTTTCAACCTTCAACTCCTTCAATCTTCAACCTTCAACCCCTCAACCTTCATCCTTCAACCCCTCAACCTTCAACGTTCAACGCCTCAACGTTCAACCTCCAACCTTCAACTCCTTCAACCTTCAACCTTTAACCACTCAACCTTCAACCTTCATCCTTCAAGCCCTCAACTTTCAACCTTCAACCACCCAACCATCTATCTTTAACCCCTCAACCTTCGACCTTCATAGCCTTAACCTTTAACTTTCAAACCCTCAACCTTCAACCTTCTACCCCTCAACCTGTAACCTTCAACCAGTCAACCTTTAATCTTCAGTCCCTCAACTTTCAATCTTAAACCCCACAACCTTCAACCTTCAACCCCTCAACCATCAACCTTCAACTTCTCAACCTTCAACCTTCAACCCCTCAACCTTCAACTCCTAAACCTCCAACCTTAAACACCTCAACCTTCAACCTTCAAACCCTCAACCTTCAACCTTCAACTCCCCAACATTCAATCCCTCAATCTTCAACCTTCAACCACTAAACCTTTAACCTTCAGCCTCTCAAGCTTCAACCTCATACCTTCAACCCCTCAATCTTCAACCTTCGACCCCTCAATATCCAACCCCTTAACCTTCAACCTTCAACTTCCCAACCTTTAACTTTCAAGCCCTCAACCTTCAACCTTCAACCCCTCTAACTTCAGCCTTCAACCCCTCAACCTTCAACCCATCAACCTTTAACCTTCAACCCCTCAACCTGTAACCTTCAACCAGTCAACCTTCAATCTTCAGTCCCTCAACTTACAATCTTAAACCCCACAACCTTCAAAATTCAACCCCTCAACCATCAACCTTCAACTTCTCAACCTTCAACCTTCAACCCCTCAACCTTCAACTCCTAAACCTCCAACCTTAAACACCTCAACCTTCAACCTTCAAGCCCTCAACCTTCAACCTTCAACTCCCCAACATTCAGTCCCTCAACCTTCAACCTTCAACCACTTAACCTTTAACCTTCAACCTCTCAACCTTCAACCTTCAACCTTCAACCCCTCAATCTTCAACCTTCAACCTCTCAATATTCAACCCCTTAGCCTTCAAACTTCAACTTCCCAACCTTCAACTTTCAAGCCCTCAACCTTCAACCTTCAACCCCTCTAACTTCAACCTTCAACCCCTCAACCTTCAACCCATCAACCTTTAACCTTCAACCCCTCAACCTTCAACCTTCAACCCCTCAACCTTCAACCTAAAACCTTCAACCCCTCAACCTTCAACCTTCAACTCCTCAACCTTCAACCTTCAACCCCTCAACCTTCAACCTCCAACCTTCAACCCCACAACCTTCAACATTCAACTCCTTCAACCTTCAAAATTCAACCCCTCAACCTTCGACCTTCAACCTTCAACCCCTCAACCTTCAACCTTCAACTCCTTCAACCTTCAACCTTTAACCTTCAACCCCTCAACTGTCAACCTTCAACTCCTTCAACCTTCAACCTTCAACCCCTCAATCTTCAACCTTCAACCCCTCAACTGTCAACCTTCAATTCCTTCAACCTTCAACCTTCAACTCCTTCAACCTTCAACCTTTAACCCCTCAACCTTCGATCTTCAACCGCTTAACCTTCAACTTTTAACCACTCGACCTTCAACCTTCATCCTTCAAGCCCTCAACTTTCAACCTTCAACCACCCAACCATTTATCTTTAACCCCTCAACCTTCGACCTTCAACCCCTTAACGTTTAACTTTCAAACCCTCAACCTTCAACCTTCTAAACCTCAACCTGTAACCTTCAACCAGTCAACCTTCAATCTTCAGTCTCTCAACTTTCAATCTTCAACCTCTCAACCATCAACCTTCAACTTCTCAACCTTCAACCCCTCAACCTTCAACTCCTAAACCTCCAACCTTAAACACCACAACCTTCAACCTTCAAGCCCTCAACCTTCAACCTTCAACCACTTAACCTTTAACCTTCAACCTCTCAACCTTCAACCTTCAACCTTCAACCCCTCAATCTTCAACCTTCAACCCCTCAATATTCAACCCCTTAACTTTCAACCTTCAACTTCCCAACCTTCAACTTTCAAGTCCTCAACCTTCAACCTTCAACCCCTCTAACTTCAACCTTCAACCCCTCAACCTTCAACCCATCAACCTTTAACCTTCAACCCCTCAACCTTCAACCTTCAACCCCTCAACCTTCAACCTTCAACCCCTCAACCTTCAACCTTCAACTCCTCAACCTTCAACCTTCAACCCCTCAACGTTCAACCTCCAACCTTCAACCCCTCAACCTTCAACCTTCAACTCCTTCAACCTTCAACCTTTAACCAATCAACCTTCGACCTTCAACCTTCAACCCCTCAACCTTCAACCTTCAACTCCTTCAACCTTCAACCTTTAACCTTCAACCCCTCAACTTTCAACCTTCAACTCCTTCAACCTTCAACCTTCAACCCCTCAACCTTCATCCTTCAACCCCTCAACCTTCAACCTTCAACCCCTCAACGTTCAACCTCCAACCTTCAACCCCTCAACCTTCAACCTTCAACTCCTTCAACCTTCAACCTTTAACCCCTCAACCTTCGACCTTCAACCTTCAACCCCTCAACCTTCAACCTTCAACTCCTAAACCTCCAACCTTAAACACCTCAACCTTCAACCTTCAAGCCCTCAACCTTCAACCTTCAAATCCCCAACATTCAGTCCCTCAACCTTCAACCTTCAACCACTTAACCTTTAACCTTCAACCTCTCAACCTTCAACCTTCAACCTTCAACCCCTCAATTTTCAACCTTCAACCCCTCAATATTCAACCCCTTAACCTTCAACCTTTAACTTCCCAACCTTTAACTTTCAAGCCCTCAACCTTCAACCTTCAACCCCTCTAACTTCAACCTTCAACCCCTCAACCTTCAACCCATCAACCTTTAACCTACAACCCCTCAACCTTCAACCTTCAACCCCTCAACCTTCAACATTCAACCCCTCAACCTTTAACCTTCAACTCCTCATCCTTCAACCTTCAACCCCTCAACGTTCAACCTTTAACCCCTCAACCTTCGACCTTCAACCTTCAACCCCTCAACCTTCAACCTTCAACTCCTCCAACCTTCAACCTTTAACCTTCAACCCCTCAACTTTCAACCTTCAACTCCATCAACCTTCAACCTTCAACCCCTCAACCTTCATCCTTCAACCCCTCAACCTTCAACCTTCAACCCCTCAACGTTCAACCTCCAACCTTCAACCCCTCAACCTTCAACCTTCAATTCCTTCAACCTTCAACCTTTAACCCCGCAACCTTCGACCTTCAACCTTCAACCCCTCAACCTTCAACCTTCAACTCCTTCAACCTTCAACACTTTAACCTTCAACCCCTCAACTTTCAACCTTCAACTCCTTCAACCTTCAACCTTCAACCCATCAACCTTTAACCTTCAACCCCTCAACCTTCAACCTTCAACCCCTCCACCTTCAACCTTCAACCCCTCAACCTTCAACCTTCAACTCCTCAACCTTCAACCTTCAACCCCTCAACGTTCAACCTCCAACCTTCAACCCCTCAACCTTCAACCTTCAACTCCTTCAACCTTCAACCTTTAACCCCTGAACCTTCGACCTTCAACCTTCAACCCCTCAACCTTCAACCTTCAACTCCTTCAACCTTCAACCTTTAACCTTCAACCCCTCAACTTTCAACCATCAACTCCTTCAACCTTCAACCTTTAACCCCTCAACCTTCGATCTTCAACCCCTTAACCTTCGACCTTCAACCCCTTCACCTTTAACTTTCAAACCCTCAACCTCCAACCTTCAACCCCTCAACCTTCAACCTTCAACTCCTTCAACCTTTAACCTTTAACCTTCAACCCCTCAACTTTCAACCTTCAACCCCTCAACCTTCAACCTTTCAACATTCACCCCCTCTAACTTCAACCTTCAACCCCTCAACCTTCAACCCATCAACCTTTAACCTTCAACCCCTCAACCTTCAACCTTCAACCCCTCAACCTTCAACCTCCAACC
Organism: Ctenicera cuprea; assembly: GCA_958336395.1. Lineage (NCBI taxonomy): Eukaryota > Metazoa > Arthropoda > Insecta > Coleoptera > Elateridae > Ctenicera > Ctenicera cuprea. Next base: position 51,085 of record CATVIB010000201.1, read on the forward strand.
TTCAAACCCACAACCTTCAACCTTCAGCCCCTCAACCTTCAACCTTCAACCTTCAACCCCTCAACCTTCAACCTTCAACTCCTTCAACCTTCAACCTTTAACCTTCAAACCCTCAACCTTCATCCTTCAACCCCTCAACCTTCAACCTACGACCCCTCAACGTTCAACCTCCAACCTTCAACCCCTCAACCTTCAACCTTCAACTCCTTCAACCTTCAACCTTTAATCCCCCAACCTTCGATCTTCAACCGCTTAACCTTCAACCTTTAACCATTCAACCTTCAACCTTCATCCTTCAAGCCCTCAACTTTCAACCTTCAACCACCCAACCATCTATCTTTAACCCCTCAACCTTCGACCTTCAACGCCTTAAACTTTAACTTTCAAACCCTCAACCTTCAACCTTCTACCCCTCAACCTGTAACCTTCAACCAGTCAACCTTCAATCTTCAGTCCTTCAACTTTCAATCTTAAACCCCACAACATTCAACCTTCAACCCTTCAACCATCAACCTTCAACTTCTCAACCTTCAACCTTCAAGCCCTCAACCTTCAACCTTCAACTCCCCAACATTCAGTCCCTCAACATTCAACCTTCAACCACTTAACCTTTAACCTTCAACCTCTCAACCTTCAACCTTCAACCTTCAACCCCTCAATCTTCAACCTTCAACCCCTCACTATTCAACCCCTTAACCTTCAACCTTCAACTTCCCAACATTCAACTTTCAAGCCCTCAACCTTCAACCTTCAACCCCTCTAACTTCAGCCTTCAACCCCTCAACCTTCAACCCATCAACCTTTAACCTTCAACCCCTCAACCTTCAACCTTCAACCCCTCAACCTTCAACCTGCAACCTTCAACCCCTCAACTTTCAACCTTCAACTCCTCAACCTTCAACCTTCAACCCCTCAACCTTCAACCTCCAACCTTCAACCCCTCAACCTTCAACCTTCAACTCCTTCAACCTTCAACCTTTAACCCCTCAACCTTCGACCTTCAACCCCTCAACCTTCAACCTTCAACTCCTTCAACCTTCAACCTTTAACCTTCAACCCCTCAACTTTCAACCTTCAAATCCTTCAACCTTCAACCTTCAACCCCTCAACCTTCATCCTTCAACCCCTCAACCTTCAACCTTCAACCCCTCAACGTTCAACCTCCAACCTTCAATCCCTCAACCTTCAACCTTCAACCTGTCAGACTTCAACATTTAACTCCCCAACATTCAGTAACTTAACCTTCAACCTTCAACCACTTAACCTTTAACCTTCAACCCCTCAATCTTCAGCCTCAAACCTTCAACCCCTCAATCTTCATCCTTCAACACCTCAACCTTCAACCTTCAACCCCTCAACGTTCAACCTCCAACCTTCAACCCCTCAACCTTCAACCTTCAACCTTCAACCTTTAACCCCTCAACCTTCGATCTTCAACCCCTTAACCTTCAACCTTTAACCACTCAACCTTCAACTTTCATCCTTCAAGCCCTCAACTTTCAACCTTCAACCACCCAACCATCTATCTTTAACCCCTCTACCTTAGACCTTCAACCCCTTAACCGTTAACTTTCAAACACTCAGCCTTCAACCTTCTACCCCTCAACCTTCAACCTTCAACCTTCAACCCCTCAACCTTCAAACTTCAACCCCTCAACCTTCAACCTACAACCACTCAACCTTTAATCTTCAGACCCTCAACTTTCGACCCCTTAACCTTTATACTTCAGCCCCTCAATCTTTAACTTTCAACCCCTCAATCTTTAACCTTCAATGTTCCCCCTTAACCTTCAACCTTCAACCCCTCAACGATCAACCTCCAACACCTCAACCTTCAACCTTCAACCCCTCAACCTTCAATTCCTAAACCATCAATCTTAAACACTTCAACTTTGTACAATCAACCCCTCAACCTTCAACCTTCAACCTTCAACCCCTACACCTTCAACTTCCAACCCCTCAAACTTCAACGTTTAACCTTCAACTTTCAACGTTCAACGCCTCAAACTTCAAACTTCAACCTTCAACCTTCAACCTTCAACCTCCAACCTGCAACCTTCAACCTTCAACCTTTCAACCTTCAACCCCTCTAACTTCAACCTTTAACCCCTCAACCTTCAACCCATCAACCTTTAACCTTCAACCCCTCAACCTTCAACCTTCAACCCCTCAACCTTCAACCTCCAATCTTCAACCCCTCAACCTTCAACCTCCAACTCCTCAACCTTCAACCTTCAACCCCTCAACCTTCAACCTCCAACCTTCAACCCCTCAGCCTGCAACCTTCAACCTTTAACCCCTCAAGCTTCGACCTTCAACCTTCAACCCCTCAACCTTCAACCTTCAACTCCTTCAACATTCAACCTTTAACATTCAACCCCTCAACTTTCAACCTTCAACTCCTTCAATCTTCAACCTTCAACCCCTCAACCTTCATCCTTCAACCCCTCAACCTTCAACGTTCAACGCCTCAACGTTCTACCTCCAACCTTCAACCCCTCAACCTTCAACCTTCTACTCCTTCAACCTTCAACCTTTAACCCCTCAATTTTCGATCTTCAACCGCTTAACCTTCAACCTTTAGCCACTCAACCTTCAACCTTCATCCTTCAAGCCCTCAACTTTCAACCTTCAACCACCCAACCATCTATCTTTAACCCCTCAACCTTCGACCTTCATCCCCTTAACCTTTAACTTTCAAACCTTCAACCTTCTACCCCTCAACCTGTAACCTTCAACCAGTCAACCTTTAATCTCAGTCCCTCAACTTTCAATCTTAAACCCCACAACCTTCAACCTTCAACCCCTCAACCTTCAACCTTCAACTCCCCAACATTCAATCCCTCAACCTTCAACCTTCAACCACTTAACCTTTAACCTTCAACCTCTCAACCTTCAACCTTCAACCTTCAACCCCTCAATCTTCAACCTTCAACCTCTCAATATTCAACCCCTTAACCTTCAAACTTCAACTTCCCAACCTTCAACTTTCAAGCCCTCAACCTTCAACCTTCCACCCCTCTAACTTCAACCTTCAACCCCTCAACCTTCAACCCATCAACCTTTAACCTTCAACCCCTCAACCTTCAACCTTCAACCCCTCAACCTTCAACCTCCAACCTTCAACCCCTCAACCTTCAACCTTCAACTCCTCAACATTCAACCTTCAACCCCTCAACCTTCAACCTCCAACCCTCAACCCCACAACCTTCAACATTCAACTCCTTCAACCTTCAAAATTCAACCCCTCAACCTTCGACCTTCAACCTTCAACCCCTCAACCTTCAACCTTCAACTCCTTCAACCTTCAACCTTTAACCTTCAACCCCTCAACTGTCAACCTTCAACTCCTTCAACCTTCAACCTTCAACCCCTCAACCTTCAACCTTCAACCCCTCAACTGTCAACCTTCAACTCCTTCAACCTTCAACCTTCAACTCCTTCAACCTTCAACCTTTAACCCCTCAACCTTCGATCTTCAACCGCTTAACCTTCAACCTTTAACAACTCGACCTTCAACCTTCATCCTTCAAGCCCTCAACTTTCAACCTTCCACCACCCAACCATTTATCTTTAACCCCTCAACCTTCGACCTTCAACCCCTTAACGCTTAACTTTCAAACCCTCAACCTTCAACCTTCTAAACCTCAACCTGTAACCTTCAACCAGTCAACCTTCAATCTTCAGTCTCTCAACTTTCAATCTTCAACCTCTCAACCATCAACCTTCAACTTCTCAACCTTCAACCTTCAACCCCTCAACCTTCAACTCCTAAACCTCCAATCTTAAACACCACAACCTTCAACCTTCAAGCCCTCAAACTTCAACCTTCAACCACTTAACCTTTAACCTTCAACCTCTCAACCTTCAACCTTCAACCTTCAACCCCTCAATCTTCAACCTTCAACCCCTCAATATTCAACCCCTTAACCTTCAACCTTCAACTTTCAAGCCCTCAACCTTCAACCTTCAACCCCTCTAACTTCAACCTTCAACCCCTCAACCTTCAACCCATCAACCTTTAACCTTCAACCCCTCAACCTTCAACCTTCAACCCTTCAACCTTCAACCTTCAACCCCTCAACCTTCAACCTTCAACTCCTCAACCTTCAACCTTCAACCCCTCAACGTTCAACCTCCAGCCTTCAACCCCTCAACCTTCAACCTTCAACTCCTTCAACCTTCAACCTTTAACCAATCAACCTTCGACCTTCAACCTTCAACCTTCAACCCCTCAACCTTCAACCTTCAACTCCTTCAACCTTCAACCTTTAACCTTCAACCCCTCAACTTTCAACCTTCAACTCCTTCAACCTTCAACCTTCAACCCCTCAACCTTCATCCTTCAACCCCTCAACCTTCAACCTTCAACCCCTCAACGTTCAACCTCCAACCTTCAATCCCTCAACCTTCAACCTTCAACTCCTTCAACCTTCAACCTTTAACCCCTCAACCTTCGACCTTCAACCTTCAACCCCTCAAACTTCAACCTTCAACTCCTAAACCTCCAACCTTAAACACCTCAACCTTCAACCTTCAAGCCCTCAACCTTCAACCTTCAAATCCCCAACATTCAGTCCCTCAACCTTCAACCTTCAACCACTTAACCTTTAACCTTCAACCTCTCAACCTTCAACCTTCAACCTTCTACCCCTCAATCTTCAACCTTCAACCCCTCAATATTCAACCCCTTAACCTTCAACCTTTAACTTCCCAACCTTTAACTTTCAAGCCCTCAACCTTCAACCTTCAACCCCTCAACCTTCAACCCATCAACCTGTAACCTACAACTCCTCAACCTTCAACCTTCAACCCCTCAACCTTCAACATTCAACCCCTCAACCTTCAACCTTCAACTCCTCATCCTTCAACCTTCAACCCCTCAACGTTCAACCTCCAACCTTCAACCCCTCAACCTTCAACCTTCAACTCCTTCAACCTTCAACCTTTAACCCCTCAACCTTCGACCTTCAACCTTCAACCCCTCAACCTTTAACCTTCAACTCCTCCAACCTTCAACCTTTAACCTTCAACCCCTCAACTTTCAACCTTCAACTCCTTCAACCTTCAACCTTCAACCTTCAACCCCTCAACCTTCATCCTTCAACCCCTCAACCTTCAACCTTCAACCGCTCAACGTTCAACCTCCAACCTTCAACCCCTCAACCTTCAACCTTCAACTCCTTCAACCTTCAACCTTTAACCCCTCAACCTTCGACCTTCAACCTTCAACCCCCCAACCTTCAACCTTCAACTCCTTCAACCTTCAACCCTTTAACCTTCAACCCCTCAACTTTCAATCTTCAACTCCTTCAACCTTCAACCTTCAACCCATCAACCTTTAACCTTCAACCCCTCAACCTTCATCCTTCAACCCCTCAACCTTCAACTCCTAATGCTCCAACCTTAAACACCTCAACCTTCAACCTTCAAGCCCTCAACCTTCAACCTTCAACCCCTCAACCTTCAACCTCCAACCTTCAACCCCGCAACCTTCAACTTTCAACTCCTCAACCTTCAACCTTCAACCCCTCAACCTTCAACCTCCAACCTTCAATCCCTCAACCTTCAACCTTCAACTCCTTCAACCTTCAACCTTTAACAACTCAACCTTCGACCATCAACCTTCAACCCCTCAACCTTCAACCTTCGACTCCTTCAACGTTCAACCTTTAACATTCAACCCCTCAACTTTCAACCTTCAACTCCTTCAACATTCAACCTTCAACCCCTCAACCTTCATCCTTCAACCCCTCAACCTTCATCCTTCAAGCCATCAACTTTCAACCTTCAACCACCCAACCATTTATCTTTAACCAATCAACCTTCGACCTTCAACCCCTTAACCTTTAACTTTCAAACCCTCTACCTTCAACCTTCTACCCCTCAACCTGTAACCTTCAATCTTCAGTCCCTCAACTTTCAATCTTCAACTCCACAACCTTCAACCTTCAACCCCTCAACCATCAACCTTCAACTTCTCAACCTTCAACCTTCAACCCCTCAACCTTCAACTCCTAAACCTCCAACCTTAAACACCTCAACCTTCAACCTTCAAGGCCTCAACCTTCAACCTTCAACTCCCCAACATTCAGTTCCTCAACCTTCAACCTTCAACCACTTAACCTTTAACCTTCAACCTCTCACCCTTCAACCTTCAACCCCTCAGTCTTCAACCTTCAACCCCTCAATATTCAACCCCTTAACCTTCAACCTTCAACTTCCCAACCTTCAACCTTCAACCCCTCAACCTTCAACCCATCAACCTTCAACCTTCAACCCCTCAACCTTCAACCTTCAACTCCTAAACCTCCAACCTTAAACACCTCAACCTTCAACCTTCAAGCCCTCAACCTTCAACCTTCAAATCCTCAACATTCAGTCCCTCAACCTTCAACCTTCAACCACTTAACCTTTAACCTTCAACCTCTCAACCTTCAACCTTCAACCTTCAACCCCTCAATCTTCAACCTTCAGCCCCTTAATCTTCAACCTTCAACCCCTCAATATTCAACCCCTTAACCTTCAACCTTTAACTTCCCAACCTTTAACTTTCAAGCCCTCAACCTTCAACCTTCAAACCCTCTAACTTCAACCTTCAACCCCTCAACCTTCAACCCATCAACATTTAACCTACAACCCCTCAACCTTCAACCTTCAACCCCTCAACCTTCAACATTCAACCCCTCAACCTTCAACCTTCAACTCCTCATCCTTCAACCTTCAACCCCTCAACGTTCAACCTCCAACGTTCAACCCCTCAACCTTCAACCTTCAACTCCTTCAACCTTCAACCTTTAACCCCTCAACCTTCGACCTTCAACCTTCAACCCCTCAACCTTCAACCTTCAACTCCTCCAACCTTCAACCTTTAACCTTCAACCCCACAACTTTCAACCTTCAACTGCTTCAACCTTCAACCTTCAACCCCTCAACCTTCATCCTTCAACCCCTCAACCTTCAATCTTCAACCCCTCAACCTTCAACCTTCAACTCCTCAACCTTCAACCTTCAACCCCTCAACGTTCAACCTCCAACCTTCAACCCCTCAACCTTCAACCTTCAACTCCTTCAACCTTCAACCTTTAACCCCTGAACCTTCGACCTTCAACCTTCAACCCCTCAACCTTCAACCTTCAACTCCTTCAACCTTCAACCTTTAACCTTCAACCCCTCAACTTTCAACCATCAACTCCTTCAACCTTCAACCTTTAACCCCTCAACCTTCGATCTTCAACCCCTTAACCTTCGACCTTCAACCCCTTCACCTTTAACTTTCAAACCCTCAACCTCCAACCTTCAACCCCTCAACCTTCAACCTTCAACTCCTTCAACCTTTAACCTTTAACCTTCAACCCCTCAACTTTCAACCTTCAACTTCTTCAACCTTCAACCTTTAACCACTCAACCTTCTACCTTCATCCTTCAAGCCCTCAACTTTCAACCTTCAACCAGCCAACCATCTATCTTTAACCCCTCAACCTTCGACCTTCAACCCCTTCACCTTTAACTTTCAAACCCTCAACCTTCAACCTTCTACCGCTCAACCTGTAACCTTCAACCAGTCAACCTTCAATCTTAAGTCCCTCAACTTTCAATTTTCAACCCCACAACCTTCAACCTTCAACCCCTCAACCATCAACCTTCAACTTCTCAACCTTCAACGTACAACCCCTCAACCTTCAACTCCTAAACCTCCAACTTTAAACACCTCAACCTTCAACCTTCAAGCCCTCAACCTTCAACCTTCAACCCCTCAACCTTCAACCTCCAACCTTCAACCCCTCAACCTTCAACCTTCAACTCCTCAACCTTCAACCTTCAACCCCTCAACCTTCAACTCCTAAACCTTCAACCTTAAACACCACAACCTTCAACCTTCAAGCCCTCAACCTTCAACCTTCAACCACTTAACCTTTAACCTTCAACCTCTCAACCTTCAACCTTCAACCTTCAACCCCTCAATCTTCAACCTTCAACCCCTCAATATTCAACCCCTTAACCTTCAACCTTCAACTTCCCAACCTTCAACTTTCAAGCCCTCAACCTTCAACCTTCAACCCCTCTAACTTCAACCTTCAACCCCTCAACCTTCAACCCATCAACCTTAAAACCTTCAACCCCTCAACCTTCAACCTTCAACATCTCAACCTTCAACCTTCAACCCCTCAACCTTCAACCTTCAACTCCTCAACCTTCAACCTTCAACCCCTCAACGTTCAACCTCCAACCTTCAACCCCTCAACCTTCAACCTTCAACTCTTTCAACCTTCAACCTTTAACCAATCAACCTTCGACCTTCAACCTTCAACCCCTCAACCTTCAACCTTCAACTCCTTCAACCTTCAACCTTTAACCTTCAACCCCTCAACTTTCAACCTTCAACTCCTTCAACCTTCAACCTTCAACCCCTCAACCTTCATCCTTCAACCCCTCAACCTTCAACCTTCAACCCCTCAACGTTCAACCTCCAACCTTCAACCCCTCAACCTTCAACCTTCAACTCCTTCAACCTTCAACCTTTAACCCATCAACCTTCGACCTTCAACCTTCAACCCCTCAACCTTCAACCTTCAACTCCTAAACCTCCAACCTTAAACACCTCAACCTTCAACCTTCAAGCCCTCAACCTTCAAATTCCCAACATTCAGTCCCTCAACCTTCAACCTTCAACCACTTAACCTTTAACCTTCAACCTCTCAACCTTCAACCTTCAACCTTCAACCCCTCAATCTTCAACCTTCAACCCCTCAATATTCAACCCCTTAACCTTCAACCTTTAACTTCCCAACCTTTAACTTTCAAGCAATCAACCTTCAACCTTCAACCCCTCTAACTTCAACCTTCAACCCCTCAACCTTCAACCCATCAATATTTAACCTACAACCCCTCAACCTTCAACCTTCAACCCCTCAACCTTCAACATTCAACCCCTCAACCTTCAACCTTCAACTCCTCATCCTTCAACCTTCAACCCCTCAACGTTCAACCTCCAACCTTCAACCCCTCAACCTTCAACCTTCAACTCCTTCAACCTTCAACCTTTAACCCCTCAACCTTCGACCTTCAACCTTCAACCCCTCAACCTTCAACCTTCAACTCCTCCAACCTTCAACCTTTAACCTTCAACCCCTCAACTTTCAACCTTCAACTCCATCAACCTTCAACCTTCAACCCCTCAACCTTCATCCTTCAACCCCTCAACCTTCAACCTTCAACCCCTCAACGTTCAACCTCCAACTTTCAACCCCTCAACCTTCAACCTTCAACTCCTTCAACCTTCAACCTTTAACCCCTCAACCTTCGACCTTCAACCTTCAACCCCTCAACCTTCAACCTTCAACTCCTTCAACCTTCAACCCTTTAACCTTCAACCCCTCAACTTTCAACCTTCAATTCCTTCAACCTTCAACCTTCAACCCATCAACCTTTAACCTTCAACCCCTCAACCTTCAACCTTCAACCCCTCAACCTTCAACCTTCAACCCCTCAACCGTCATCCTTCAACCCCTCAACCTGCAACCTTCAACCCTTCAACGTTCAACCTCCAACCTTCAACCCCTCAACCTTCAACCTTCAACTCCTTCAACCTTCAACCTTTAACCCCTCAACCTTCGATCTTCAACCACTTAACCTTCAACCTTTAACCACTCAACCTTCTACCTTTATCCTTCAAGCCCTCAACTTTCAACCTTCCACCACACAACCATCTATCTTTAACCCCTCAACCTTCGACCTTCAACCCCTTCACCTTTAACTTTCAAACCCTCAACCTTCAACCTTCTACCGCTCAACCTGTAACCTTCAACCAGTCAACCTTCAATCTTCAGTCCCTCAACTTTCAATCTTCAACCCCACGACCTTCAACCTTCAACCCCTCAACCATCAACGTTCAACTTCTCAACCTTCAACCTTCAACTCCTAAACCTCCAACCTTAAACACCTCAACCTACAACCTTCAAGCCCTCAACCTTCAACCTTCAACTCCCCAATATTCAGTCCCTGAACCTTCAACCTTCAACCACTTAACCTTTAACCTTCAACCTCTCAACCTTCGACATTCAACATTTAACCCCTGCACCTTTAACCTTCCACCCGTTAACCTTCAGCATTCAACATTTAACCCCTGCACCTTTAACTTTCCACCCGTTAACCTTCAACCTTCAACCTTCAACCCCTCAACCTGCACCCTTCAACCTCTCAACCTTCAACCTTTAACTCCTCAACCTTCAACCTTCAACCCCTCAACCCTTCAACCTATAACCTTCAACCCCTCAACTTTCAACCTTCAACCCCTCAACTTTCAACTTTCAACCTTCAACTCCTCAACCTGCAACCTTCAACCTGTCAGACTTCAACATTTAACTCCTCAACCTTCAACCCCTCAACCCCTCAGCCACCAACCTTCAACTCCTCAACCTTCAACCTTCAACCTCTCAGACTTCAACATTTAACTCCTCAACCTTCAACCCCTCAAACCCTCAGCCACCAACCTTCAACCCCTCAACCTTCAACAATTGTAATTGTAATTGTAATTGTAATTGCCATTGTAATTGTAATTGTAATTGTAATTGTAATTGTAATTGTAATTGTAATTGTAATTGTAGTTGTAATTGTAATTGTAATTATAATTGTAATTGTAATTGTAATTGTAATTGTAATTGTAATTGTACTTGTGATTGTAATTGTAATTGTAATTGTAAGTTTATTGTAATTGTGATTGTAATTGTAATTGTAATTGTAATTGTAATTGTAATTGTAATTGTCATTGTAATTGTAATTGTAATTGTAATTGTAATTGTAATTGTAATTGTAATTGTAATTGTAATTGTAATTGTAATTGTAATTGTAATTGTAATTGTAATTGTAATTGTAGCTGTAATTGTAATTGTAATTGTAATTGTAGTTGTAATTGTAATTGTAATTGTAATTGTAATTGTAATTGTAATTGTAATTGTAATTGTAATTGTAATTGTAATTGTAAATGTAATTGTAACTGTAACTGTAATTGTAATTGTAATTGTAATTGTAATTGTAATTGTAATTGTAATTGTAATTGTAATTGTAATTGTAATTGTAATTGTAATTGTAATTGTAATTGTAATTGTAATTGTAATTGTAATTGTAATTGTAATTGTAATTGTAATTGTAATTGTAATTGTAATTGTAATTGTAATTGTAATTGTAATTGTAATTGTAATTGTAATTGTAATTGTAATTGTAATTGTAATTGTAATTGTAATTGTAATTGTAATTGTAATTGTAATTGTAATTGTAATGGTAATTGTAATTGTAATTGTAATTGTAATTGTAATTGTAATTGTAATTTTAATTGTAATTGTAATTGTAATTGTAATTGTAATTGTAATTGTAATTGTAATTGTAATTGTAATTGTACTTGTAATTGTAATTGTAATTGTAATTGTAATTGTAATTGTAATTGTAATTGTAATTGTAATTGTAATTGTAATTGCAATTGTAATTGTAATTGTAATTGTAATTGTAATTGTAATTGTAAATGTAATTGTAATTGTAATTGTAATTGTAATTGTAAATGTAATTGTAATTGTAATTGTAATTGTAATTGTAATTGTAATTGTAATTGTAATTGTAATTGTAATTGTAATTGTAATTGTAATTGTAATTGTAATTGTAATTGTAATTGTAATTGTAATTGTAATTGTAATTGTAATTGTAATTGTAATTGTAATTGTAATTGTAATTGTAATTGTAATTGTAATTGTAATTGTAATTGTAATTGTAATTGTAATTGTAATTGTAATTGTAATTGTAATTGTAATTGTAATTGTAATTGTAATTGTATTTGTAATTGTAATTGTAAATGTAATTGTAATTGTAATTGTAATTGTAATTGAAATTGTAATTGTAATTGTAATTGTAATTGTAATTGTAATTGTAATTGTAATTGTAATTGTAATTGTAATTGTAATTGTAATTGTAATTGTAATTGTAATTGTAATTGTAATTGTAATTGTAATTGTAATTGTAATTGTAATTGTAATTGTAATTGTAATTGTAATTGTAATTGTAATTGTAATTGTAATTGTAATTGTAATTGTAATTGTAATTGTAATTGTAATTGTAATTGTAATTGTAATTGTAATTGTAATTGTAATTGTAATTGTAATTGTAAATGTAATTGTAATTGTAATTGTAATTGTAATTGTAATTGTAATTGTAATTGTAATTGTAATTGTAATTGTAATTGTAATTGTAATTGTAATTGTAATTGTAATTGTAATTGTAATTGTAATTGTAATTGTAATTGTAATTGTAATTGTAATTGTAATTGTAATTGTAATTGTAATTGTAATTGTAATTGTAATTGTAATTGTAATTGTAATTGTAATTGTAATTGTATTTGCAATTGTCATTGTAATTGTAATTGTAATTGTAATTGTAATTGTAATTGTAATTGTAATTGTAATTGTTATTGTAATTGTAATTGTAATTGTAATTGTATTTGCAATTGTCATTGTAATTGTAATTGTAATTGTAATTGTAATTGTAATTGTAATTGTAATTGTAATTGTCATTCTAATTGTAATTGTAATTGTAATTGTAATTGTAATTGTAAATGTAATTGTAATTGTAATTGTAATTGTAATTGTAATTGTAATTGTAATTGTAATTGTAATTGTAATTGTAATTGTAATTGTAATTGTAATTGTAATTGTAAATGTAATTGTAATTGTAATTGTAATTGTAATTGTAATTGTAATTGTAATTGTAATTGTAATTGTAATTGTAATTGTAATTGTAATTGTAATTGTAATTGTAATTGTAATTGTAATTGTAATTGTAATTGTAATTGTAATTGAAATTGTAATTGTAATTGTAATTGTAATTGTAATTGTAATTGTAATTGTAATTGTAATTGTAATTGTAATTGTAATTGTAATTGTAATTGTAATTGTAATTGTAGTTGTAAATGTACTTGTAATTGTAATTGTAATTGTAATTGTAATTGTAATTGTAATTTTAATTGTAATTGTAATTGTAATTGTATTTGCAATTGTAATTGTAATTGTAATTGTAATTGTAATTGTAATTATAATTGTAATTGTAATTGTACTTGTAATTGTAATTATAATGGTAATTGTAATTGTAATTGTAATTGTAATTGTAATTGTAATTGTAATTGTAATTGTAATTGTAATTGTAATTGTAATTGTAATTGTAATTGTAATTGTAATTGTAATTGTAATTGTAATTGTAATTGTAATTGTAATTGTAATTGTAATTGTAATTGTAATTGTAATTGTAATTGTAATTGTAATTGTAATTGTAATTGTAATTGTAATTGTAATTGTAATTGTAATTGTAATTGTAATTGTAATTGTAATTGTAATTGTAATTGTAATTGTAATTGTAATTGTAATTGTAATTGTAATTGTAATTGTAATTCTAATTGTAATTGTAATTGCAATTGTAATTGTATTTGTAATTGTAATTGTAATTGGAAACGATAATTGTAATTGTAATTGTAATTGTAATTGTAATTGTAAATGTAATTGTAATTGTAATTGTAATTGTAATTGTAATTGTAATTGTAATTGTAATTGTAATTGTAATTGTAATTGTAATTGTAATTGTAATTGTAATTGTAATTGTAATTGTAATTGTAATTGTAATTGTAATTGTAATTGTAATTGTAATTGTAATTGTAATTGTAATTGCAATTACAATTACAATTACAATTACAATTACAATTACAAGGTTGAAGGTTGTGGTGTTTAAGGTTGGAGGTTTAGGAGTTGAAGGTTGAGGGGTTGAAGGTTGAAGGTTGAGGAGTTGAAGGTTGAAGGTTGAGGGGTTGAAGGTTGGAGGTTGAAGGTTGAGGGGTTGCCGGTTGAAGGTTGAGGGCTTGAAGGTTGAAGGTTGAGGTGTTTAAGGCTGGAGGTTTAGGAGTTGAAGGTTGAGGGGTTGAAGGTTGAAGGTTGAGAAGTTGAAGGTTGATGGTTGAGGGGTTGAAGGAGTTGAAGGTTGAAAGTTGAGGGGTTGAAGGTTAAAGGGTTGAAGGTTGAAGGAGTTGAAGGTTGAAGGTTGAGGGGTTGAAGGTTGAAGGTCGAAGGTTGCGGGGTTAAAGGTTGAAGGTTGAAGGAGTTGAATGTTGAAGGTTGAAGGTTGAGGGGTTGAAGGTTGGAGGTTGAACGTTGAGGGGTTGAAGGTTGAAGGTTGAGGGGTTGAAGGATGAAGGTTGAGGGGTTGAAGGTTGAAGGTTGATGGAGTTGAAGGTTGAAAGTTGAGGGGTTGAAGGTTAAAGGTTGAAGGTTGGAGGAGTTGAAGGTTGAAGGTTGAGGGGTTGAAGGTTGAAGGTCGAAGGTTGAGGGGTTAAAGGTTGAAGGTTGAAGGAGTTGAAGGTTGAAGGTTGAGGGGTTGAAGGGTGGAGGTTGAACGTTGAGGGGTTGAAGGTTGAATTATGAGGAGTTGAAGGTTGAAGGTTGAGGGGTTGAATGTTGTAATTGTAATTGTAATTGTAATTGTAATTGTAATTGTAATTGTAATTGTAATTGTAATTGTAATTGTAATTGTAGTTGTAAATGTACTTGTAATTGTAATTGTAATGGTAATTGTAATTGTAATTTTAATTGTAATTGTAATTGTAATTGTAATTGTAATTGTAATTGTAATTGTAATTGTAATTGTAATTGTAATTGTAATTGTAATTGTAATTGTAATTGTAATTGTAATTGTAATTGTAATTGTAATTGTAATTGTAATTGTAATTGTAATTGTAATTGTAATTGTAATTGTAATTGTAATTGTAATTGTAATTGTAATTGTAATTGTAATTGTAATTGTAATTGTAAGTGTAATTGTAATTGTAATTGTAATTGTAATTGTTATTGTAATTGTAATTGTAATTGTAATTGTAATTGTAATTGTAATTGTAATTGTAATTGTAATTGTAATTGTAATTGTAATTGTAATTGTAATTGTAATTGTAATTGTAATTGTAATTGTAATTGTAATTGTAATTGTAATTGTAATTGTAATTGTAATTGTAATTGTAATTGTTATTGTAATTGTAATTGTAATTGTAATTGTAATTGTAATTGTAATTGTAATTGTAATTGTAATTGTAATTGTAATTGTAATTGTAATTGTAATTGTAGTTGTAATTGTAATTGTAATTGTAATTGGGGTTGTAATTGTAATTGTAATTGTAATTGTAATTGTAATTGTAATTGTAATTGTAATTGTAATTGTAATTGTAATTGTAATTGTAATTGTAATTGTAATTGTAATTGTAATTTTAATTGTAATTGTAATTGTAATTGTATTTGTAATTGTAATTGTAATTGTAATTGTAATTGTAATTGTAATTGTAATTGTAATTGTAATTGTAATTGTAATTGTAATTGTAATTGTAATTGTAATTGTAATTGTAATTGTAATTGTAATTGTAATTGTAATTGTAATTGTAATTGTAATTGTAATTGTAATTGTAATTGTAATTGTAATTGTAATTGTAATTGTAATTGTAATTGTAATTGTAATTGTAATTGTAATTGTAATTGTAATTGTAATTGTAATTGTAATTGTAATTGTAATTGTAATTCTAATTGTAATTGCAATTGTAATTGTAATTGTAATTGTAATTGTAATTGTAATTGTAATTGTAATTGTAATTGTAATTGTAATTGTAATTGTAATTGTAATTGTAATTGTAATTGTAATTGTAATTGTAATTGTAATTGTAATTGTAATTGTAATTGTAATTGTAATTGTAATTGTAATTGTAATTGTAATTGTAATTGTAATTGTAATTGTTATTGTAATTGTAATTGTAATTGTAATTGTAATTGTAATTGTAATTCTAATTGTAATTGAATTGTAATTGTAATTGTAATTGTAATTGTAATTGTAATTGTAGTTGTAATTGTAATTGTAATTGTAATTGGGGTTGTAATTGTAATTGTAATTGTAATTGTAATTGTAATTTTATTGTAATTGAATTGTAATTGTAATTGTAATTGTAATTGTAATTGTAGTTGTAATTGTAATTGTAATTGTAATTGGGGTTGTAATTGTAATTGTAATTGTAATTGTAATTGTAATTGTAATTGTAATTGTAATTGTAATTGTAATTGTAATTGTAATTGTAATTGTAATTGTAATTGTAATTGTAATTGTAATTGTAATTGTAATTGTAATTGTAATTTTAATTGTAATTGTAATTGTAATTGTATTTGTAATTGTAATTGTAATTGTAATTGTAATTGTAATTGTAATTGTAATTGTAATTGTAATTGTAATTGTAATTGTAATTGTAATTGTAATTGTAATTGTAATTGTAATTGTAATTGTAATTGTAATTGTAATTGTAATTGTAATTATAATTGTAATTGTAATTGTAATTGTAATTGTAATTGTAATTGTAATTGTAATTGTAATTTTAATTGTAATTGTAATTGTAATTGTAATTGTAATTGTAATTGTAATTGTAATTGTAATTGTAATTGTAATTGTAATTGTAATTGTAATTGTAATTGTAATTGTAATTGTAATTGTAATTGTAATTGTAATTGTAATTGTAATTGTAATTGTAATTGTAATTGTAATTGCAATTGCAATTGCAATTGTAATTGTAATTGTAATTGTAATTGTAATTGTAATTGTAATTGTAATTGTAATTGTAATTGTAATTGTAATTGTAATTGTAATTGTAATTGTAATTGTAATTGTAATTGTAATTGTAATTGTAATTGTAATTGTAATTGTAATTGTAATTGTAATTGTAATTGTAATTGTAATTGTAATTGTAATTGTAATTGTACTTGTAATTGTAATTGTTTTTGTAATTTTAATTGTAATTGTAATTGTAATTGTAATTGTAACTGTAATTGTAATTGTAATTGTAATTGTAATTGTAATTGTAATTGTAATTGTAATTGTAATTGTAATTGTAATTGTAATTGTAATCGTAATCGTAATTGTAATTGTAATTGTAATTGTAATTGTAATTGTAATTGTAATTGTAATTGTAATTGTAAATGTAATTGTAATTGTAATTGTAATTGTAATTGTAATTGTAATTGTAATTGTAATTATAATTGTAATTGTAATTGTAATTGTAATTGTAATTGTAATTGTAATTGTAATTGTAATTGTAATTGTAATTGTAATTGTACTTGTAATTGTAATTGTAATTGTAATTGTAATTGTAATTCTAATTGTAATTGTAATTTTAATTGTAATTGTAATTGTAATTGTAATTGTAATTGTAATTGTAATTGTAATTGTAATTGTAATTGTAATTGTAATTGTAATTGTAATTGTAATTGCAATTGTAATTGTAATTGTAATTGTAATTGTAATTGTAATTGTAATTGTAATTGTAATTGTAATTGTAATTGTAATTGTAATTGTAATTGTAATTGTAATTGTAATTGTAATTGTAATTGTAATTGTAATTGTAATTGTAATTGTAATTGTAATTGTAATTGTAATTGTAATTGTAATTGTAATTGTTATTGTAATTGAAATTGTAATTGTAATTGTAATTGTAATTGTAATTGTAATTGTAATTGTAATTGTAATTGTAATTGTAATTGTAATTGTAATTGTAGTTGTAATTGTAATTGTAATTGTAATTGGGGTTGTAATTGTAATTGTAATTGTAATTGTAATTGTAATTGTAATTGTAATTGTAATTGTAATTGTAATTGTAATTGTAATTGTAATTGTAATTGTAATTGTAATTTGAATTGTAATTGTAATTGTAATTGTATTTGTAATTGTAATTGTAATTGTAATGGTAATTGTAATTGTAATTGTAATTGTAATTGTAATTGTAATTGTAATTGTAATTGTAATTGTAATTTTAATTGTAATTGTAATTGTAATTGTAATTGTAATTGTAATTGTAATTATAATTGTAATTGTAATTGTAATTGTAATTGTAATTGTAATTGTAATTGTAATTGTAATTGTAATTGTAATTGTAATTGTAATTGTAATTGTAATTGTAATTGTAATTGTAATTGTAATTGTAATTGTAATTGTAATTGTAATTGTAATTGTAATTGTAATTGTAATTGTAATTGTAATTGTAATTGTAATTGTAATTGCAATTGTAATTGTAATTGTAATTGTAATTGTAATTGTAATTGTAATTGTAATTGTAATTGTAATTGTAATTGTAATTGTAATTGTAATTGTAATTGTACTTGTAATTGTAATTGTTTTTGTAATTTTAATTGTAATTGTAATTGTAATTGCAATTGTAATTGTAATTGTAATTGTAATTGTAATTGTAATTGTAATTGTAATTGTAATTGTAATTGTAATTGTAATTGTAATTGTAATTGTAATTGTAATTGTAATCGTAATCGTAATTGTAATTGTAATTGTAATTGTAATTGTAATTGTAATTGTAATTGTAATTGTAAATGTAGTTGTAATTGTAATTGTAATTGTAATTGTAATTGTAATTGTAATTGTAATTATAATTGTAATTGTAATTGTAATTGTAATTGTAATTGTAATTGTAATTGTAATTGTAATTGTAATTGTAATTGTAATTGTAATTGTACTTGTAATAGTAATTGTAATTGTAATTGTAATTGTAATTCTAATTGTAATTTTAATTGTAATTGTAATTGTAATTGTAATTGTAATTGTAATTGTAATTCTAATTGTAATTGTAATTGTAATTGTAATTGTAATTGTAATTGTAATTGTAATTGTAATTGTAATTGTAATTGTAATTGTAATTGTAATTGTAATTGTAATTGTAATTGTAATTGTAATTGTAATTGTAATTGTAAATGTAATTGTAATTGTAATTGTAATTGTAAATGTAATTGTAATTGTAATTGTAATTGTAATTGTAATTGTAATTGTAATTGTAATTGTAATTGTAATTGTAATTGTAATTGTAATTGTAATTGTAATTGTAATTGTAATTGTAATTGTAATTGTAATTGTAATTGTAATTGTAATTGTAATTGTAATTGTAATTGTAATTGTAATTGTAATTGTAATTGTAATTGTAATTGTAATTCTAATTGTAATTGTAATTGTAATTGTAATTGTAATTGTAATTGTAATTGTAATTGTAATTGTAATTGTAATTGTAATTGTAATTGTAATTGTAATTGTAATTGTAATTGTAATTGTAATTGTAATTGTAATTGTAAATGTAATTGTAATTGTAAATGTAATTGTAATTGTAATTGTAATTGTAATTGTAATTGTAATTGTAATTGTAATTGTAATTGTAATTGTAATTGTAATTGTAATTGTAATTGTAATTATAATTGTAATTGTAATTGTAATTGTAATTGTAATTGTAATTGTAATTGTATTTGTAATTGTAATTGTAAATGTAATTGTAATTGTAGTTGTAATTGTAATTGTAATTGTAATTGTAATTGTAATTGTAATTGTAATTGTAATTGTAATTGTAATTGTAATTGTAATTGTAATTGTAATTGTAATTGTAATGGTAATTGTAATTGTAATTGTAATTGTAATTGTAATTGCAATTGTAATTGTAATTGTAATTGTAATGGTAATTGTAATTGTAATTGTAATTGTAATTGTAATTGTAATTGTAATTGTAATTGTAATTGTAATTGTAATTGTAATTGTAATTATAATTGTAATTGTAATTGTAATTGTAATTGTAATTGTAATTGTAATTGTAATTGTAATTGTAATTGTAAATGTAATTGTAATTGTAATTGTAATTGTAATTGTAATTGTAATTGTAATTGTAATTGTAATTGTAATTGTAATTGTAATTGTAATTGTAATTGTAATTGTAATTGTAATAGTAATTGTAATTGTAATTGTAATTGTAATTGTAATTGTAATTGTAATTTTAATTGTAATTGTAATTGTAATTGTAATTGTAATTGTAATTGTAATTGTAATTGTAATTGTAATTGTAATTGTAATTGTAATTGTAATTGTAGTTGTAATTGTAATTGTAATTGTAACTGTAATTGTAATTGTAATTGTAATTGTAATTGCAATTGTAATTGTAACTGTAATTGTAATTGTAATTGTAATTGTAATTGTAATTGTAATTGTAATTGTAATTGTAATTGTAATTGTAATTGTAATGTAATTGTAATTGTAATTGTGATTGTAATTGTAATTGTAATTGTAATTGTAATTGTAATTGTAATTGTAATTGTAATTGTAATGGTAATTGTAATTGTAATTGTAATTGTAATTGTAATTGTAATTGTAATTGTAATTGTAATTGTAATTGTAATTGTAATTGTAATTGTATTTGTATTGTAATTGTAATTGTAATTGTAATTGTAATTGTAAATGTAATTGTAATTGTAATTGTAATTGTAATTGTAATTGTAATTGTAATTGTAATTGTAATTGTAATTGTTATTGTAATTGTAATTGTAATTGTAATTGTAATTGTAATTGTAATTGTAATTGTAATTGTAATTGTAATTGTAATTGTAATTGTAATTGTAGTTGTAATTGTAATTGTAATTGTAGTTGTAATTTTAATTGTAATTGTAATTGTAATTGTAATTGTAATTGTAATTGTATTGTAATTGTTATTGTAATTGTAATTGTAATTGTAATTGTAATTATAATTGTAATTGTAATTGTAAATGTAATTGTAATTGTAATTGTAATTGTAATTGTAATTGTAATTGTAATTGTATTGTAATTGTAATTGTAATTGTAATTGTAATTGTAATTGTAATTGTAATTGTATTGTAATTGTAATTGTAATTGTAATTGTAATTGTAATTGTAATTGTAATTGTATTGTAATTGTAATTGTATTGTAATTGTAATTGTAATTGTAATTGTAATTGTAATTGTAATTGTATTGTAATTGTAATTGTAATTGTAATTGTATTTGTAATTGTAATTGTAATTGTAATTGTAATTGTAATTGTAATTGTAATTGTAATTGTAATTGTAATTGTAATTGTAATTGTAATTGTAGTTGTAATTGTAATTGTAATTGTAATTGTAATTGTAATTGTACTTGTAATTGTACTTATAATTGTAATTGTAATTGTAATTGTAATTGTAATTGTAATTGTAATTGTAATTGTAATTGTAATTGTAATTGTAATTGTAATTGTAATTGTAACTGTAATTGTAATTGTAATTGTAATTGTAATTGTAATTGTAATTGTAATTGTAATTGTAATTGTAAATGTAATTGTAATGTAATTGTAATTGTAATTGTAATTGTAATTGTAATTGTAATTGTAATTGTAATTGTAATTGTAATTGTAATTGTAATTGTAATTGTAACTGTAATTGTAATTGTAATTGTAATTGTAATTGTAATTGTAATTGTAATTGTAATTGTAATGTAATTGTATTTGTAATTGTAATTGTAATTGTAATTGTAATTGTAATTGTAATTGTAATTGTAATTGTAATTGTAATTGTAATTGTAATTGTAATTGTAATTGTAATTGTAATTGTAATTGTAATTGTAATTGTAATTGTAATTGTATTGTATTGTAATTGTAATTGTAATTGTAATTGTAATTGTAATTGTAATTGTAATTGTAATTGTAATTGTAATTGTAATTGTAATTGTAATTGTAATTGTAATTGTATTGTAATTGTAATTGTAAATGTAATTGTAATTGTAATTGTAATTGTAATTGTAATTGTAGTTGTAATTGTAATTGTAATTGTAATTGTAATTGTAATTGTAATTGCAATTGTAATTGTAATTGTAATTGTAATTGTAATTATAATTGTAATTGTAATTGTAAATGTAATTGTAATTGTAATTGTAATTGTAATTGTAATTGTAATTGTAATTGTAATTGTAATTGCAATTGTAATTGTAATTGTAATTGTAATTGTAATTGTAATTGTAATTGTAATTGTAATTGTAATTGTAATTGTAATTGTAATTGTAATTGTAATTGTAATTGTAATTGTAATTGTAATTGTAATTGTAATTGTAATTGTAATTTTAATTGTAATTGTAATTGTATTTGTAATTGTAATTGTAATTGTAATTGTAATTGTAATTGTAATTGTAATTGTAATTGTAATTGTAATTGTAATTGTAATTGTAATTGTAATTGTAATTGTAATTGTAATTGTAATTGTAATTGTAATTGTAATTGTAATTGTAATTGTAGTTGTAATTGTAATTGTAATTGTAATTGTAATTGTAATTGTACTTGTAATTGTACTTGTAATTGTAATTGTAATTGTAATTGTAATTGTAATTGTAATTGTAATTGTAATTGTAATTGTAATTGTAATTGTAATTGTAACTGTAATTGTAATTGTAATTGTAATTGTAATTGTAATTGTAATTGTAATTGTAATTGTAATTGTAATTGTAATTGTAAATGTAATTGTAATTGTAATTGTAATTGTAATTGTAATTGTCATTGTAATTGTAATTGTAATTGTAATTGTAATTGTAATTGTAATTGTAATTGTAATTGTAACTGTAATTGTAATTGTAATTGTAATTGTAATTGTAATTGTAATTGTAATTGTAATGTAATTGTAATTGTAATTGTAATTGTAATTGTAATTGTAATTGTAATTGTAATTGTAATTGTAATTGTAATTGTAATTGTAATTGTAATTGTAATTGTAATTGTAATTGTAATTGTAATTGTAATTGTAATTGTAATTGTAATTGTAATTGTAATTGTAATTGTAATTGTAATTGTAATTGTAATTGTACTTGTAATTGTAATTGTAATTGTAATTGTAATTGTAATTGTAATTGTAATTGTAATTGTAATTGTAATTGTAATTGTAATTGTAATTGTAATTGTAATTGTAATTGTAATTGTAATTGTAATTGTAATTGTAATTGTAATTGTAATTGTAATTGTAATTGTAATTGTAATTGTAATTGTAATTGTAATTGTTTTTGTAATTTTAATTGTAATTGTAATTGTAATTGCAATTGTAATTGTAATTGTAATTGTAATTGTAATTGTAATTGTAATTGTAATTGTAATTGTAATTGTAATTGTAATTGTAATTGTAATTGTAATTGTAATTGTAATTGTAATCGTAATCGTAATTGTAATTGTAATTGTAATTGTAATTGTAATTGTAATTGTAATTGTAATTGTAAATGTAGTTGTAATTGTAATTGTAATTGTAATTGTAATTGTAATTGTAATTGTAATTATAATTGTAATTGTAATTGTAATTGTAATTGTAATTGTAATTGTAATTGTAATTGTAATTGTAATTGTAATTGTAATTGTAATTGTACTTGTAATAGTAATTGTAATTGTAATTGTAATTGTAATTCTAATTGTAATTTTAATTGTAATTGTAATTGTAATTGTAATTGTAATTGTAATTGTAATTCTAATTGTAATTGTAATTGTAATTGTAATTGTAATTGTAATTGTAATTGTAATTGTAATTGTAATTGTAATTGTAATTGTAATTGTAATTGTAATTGTAATTGTAATTGTAATTGTAATTGTAATTGTAATTGTAAATGTAATTGTAATTGTAATTGTAATTGTAAATGTAATTGTAATTGTAATTGTAATTGTAATTGTAATTGTAATTGTAATTGTAATTGTAATTGTAATTGTAATTGTAATTGTAATTGTAATTGTAATTGTAATTGTAATTGTAATTGTAATTGTAATTGTAATTGTAATTGTAATTGTAATTGTAATTGTAATTGTAATTGTAATTGTAATTGTAATTGTAATTGTAATTGTAATTGTAATTCTAATTGTAATTGTAATTGTAATTGTAATTGTAATTGTAATTGTAATTGTAATTGTAATTGTAATTGTAATTGTAATTGTAATTGTAAT
>CATVIB010000202.1:0-48295 GCA_958336395.1 Ctenicera cuprea
CGGCATTTTGAAACAGTACTGCTCGCTGCATCCCTAGTTACAAATAGTCATAAGGATGTACATACAAAAAATGTTCGCTATTTAATTCTGCATAACATCGTTAACAAATATACATTTGAAAAAGTTGAGAAGAATAACTTTGAAGTTCTCAAAATTTGAAAATTAATTTTGAACACCCTGTACATGGTGGCTCTACGATATTTAAGCAAGAGCACCCGACAAGCTCCTACAATAAGGTCCTTACTTAATTTCGTCTTCAAAGCTGCGGCCGCGGAAGTGGTGAATTGTTAAGTGGAGTAATGTAAAAATCAATTTTTTTGAAAAAAATATTATTACTTCTAAACCGGACATTAGATGGCGCTAATATTTTAGATGTGAATAAACATCCCAAGAGAAGTGTTAAATATGCAAAAATATTCAAAACATTCCACCTAGAAAAAATTACCTTGAGCGTGCCACACTTTTTTGTAACACCCTGTATATTTGAAAATAATTTCTATGTATGCGCATTTACCCCCAGTTTACATCTGCATTAGAAAGATTTTTTATCTGTAACGGTGTACTAGCTATCGAACTCCCACGCACTATTGCCCCACCCTGTATATAAGCTAAGTACTGCAGTTTTAAGTGATTTTCTGGATTACTTTTTTAGTCTTATTAAATCCGAGTCGGCGTTTCATATATCGAACGTTTCGATAGGCGCGATCCCGCTTAAAGCCGCATAAAAAATCAACCAGATAACGAATTCATTTGAATTTCACAGAGTCGTTTTTTTCTGAAATGGCTCGGAAAAAAATGACACCAATAATTTATGATTTTCATTGCCTTATTCGTATTAAATATGGTTAAACTTCGTGTTAACGACTGTAATGTCGAATCAAAGTTGAATTTTAAAAATTTAATTAAAAAATCGATCGCTATCATTTAGCATTTTGGAGACTTAGACTCTCTTGGTCTCCTTTTACCTAGCAGGTCATTGTTCGGGACCGTATTACGTAACTTTATGGCACAAAAAATAATGGGTCAACATTTGAAAATTGTCAAACCAACTCTGAAATTAATGGAAAAACAACCGTTCCTCTGGCTAGTATAAACTTACCTAATACGGTGAATGAACATTTTGATTTTCCCTTGAAAATTCAAAAACACTTTTTAGAACAGTGGGACAACCGGAAAGTGCGTAGTGAAATGGTATCGCGAGCGAACGTTTCGATACGCGCGATCCCGCTAACGAATTGATTTTTTTGATTGGAATAAGTAGTTGTTGTTTTAAGTTTTGGTTTTGGGCCCCATAGGTGTTGAATCATCCGTCAGCTCGCCGAATTTATTGCTTGTTGATATATTTGGTGTGTTAGTTTCTTCTGGATATTGGTTATTATTTTGTAATGCCAGTTTTGTTAAGGTCGGTGTTTTCTTGAAGTTATGAGGATCGTATTTGTATTTGGAAATAGCCCCGTGGGTACTGTCTTGGCCTTTTCTACGCCCTATTTTGATAGGATTTGGTTTTACTATAAGCATACTGCAGAAAATTCTAAAGCAACCACTCTAGAAAATTTTGTTCTCTCAAGCACGTTCGTTCAGAGCGACGTTTTACACTGACTACATATGACAATTCAAAAAATTACTGTGGCAATTCTGTTTGTTGTTCAGAAAGAAGGACTAGGTGCTAGAAACAAAAATTTACGCGGATTTTCCCAGAGTTTAACACATTAATCATTAACTCCAATATTACCTCGAAAATTTCTTAACTACAAGGCAGCTGATTTAATTAGGTTATTTGCATTACTGTATGTAAGGTACAAGAATTTGTTAACACACCCACAACGCTATCCGCGCGATGCTAAGTACCTCATCACGTTCGCCGTGCCGAAATGCGAAAGCAGAATGTCGCGCTACTTCTAATCCTTCCCCAAATAATACAAGAGAACGGCAACATTGCTGGAGGCGAGTACGTCGACTGTCTTTGCACAACCATATACACCTGGAGGCCACATTGTAGTAGTGTAGTCGGAGTCGAGTTGCTATTTCT
The DNA here is from genome assembly GCA_958336395.1 of Ctenicera cuprea. NCBI lineage: Eukaryota > Metazoa > Arthropoda > Insecta > Coleoptera > Elateridae > Ctenicera > Ctenicera cuprea. Next base: position 2,030 of record CATVIB010000202.1, read on the forward strand.
TGCGCATAATTTTTTTGTATATCTCAAATATCGAAATTCCTTACCCCTCTCTTGATGCCCTTGTTAAGAAAGCCTTATTTAATATATTAACGAAGAATACACATGGAAAAACCTATTCCTTGAGATGGAGGCGTGGGCGTCTGTTACATGTTCGGAGGCGAGTAAGATAGCCGTGCACATATATATATATATATATATATATATATATATATATATATATATATATATATATATATATATATATATATATATATATATATATATATATATATGCTAGCTCAGTAATAAAATTAATATAATTAAATGCTGTGTGTTTTAATTTAGTTTTAAGCATTTTTTATAAAAAAATAAATTTCAAATAAATTTATAAGCATGGGAATTTATTTTCCAAAGCATGAGACCCTTACTAAATTCATAATATTTAAATACTTGATTGAAATAAATTCATTATTTATTTTAAATAATCTCAGGGATAAATTTAATTTCTTGCACATGACGCAGCTTCACTATTTTCGAAAGGGTTATTTGAAACATGGACATGAAAGTTTCCAGAATACCACCTACTAAATTTATACATAAACACCTCACCATAAATTAAAATTGATAACAATTTTATACATCTTAAAATAAATAAAACAAAGTTCTTTATTCAATGAGATCTAAAATTATTAACTTAACTTTTGACAATGTTCTTCTTTGAAGTTCGGAATATTTGATGCGTGCGCTTCCACGTATCTGAATGGTAGCTAACTCATACAACCAATTTTTCTTTCCTGTCTGTGATGTGCTTGTGCACGGTATGATGTGTGCTGTCCTAACGCTGCCTGTCCAATAATACAAAACCATGTGTTCTCCAGCAAAATCTTCAATAACAGTTTTTCTCAGGTACGTAATTCTTTTTTATTAGAAATTATATTTTTCAATTAATAATTATTTTAATTTTTTTTTATTTATTGTTAGCATTTTTATTTTTAATTATAACTGATCAATTTTTATTATTACAGATTTATTATTATATCACACGAAGAAAATTAATTCAATATTATCCGTCAAATACAAATCTGCACCACTGACAACAAGATGTATTACTACACTTCAAAAACCGGAACTTCGCAGAACTACATCTTTATCATAAAATGGTGCTCAGGTACGCCATTTTTATCACTTTATAATTTATTGAATTTATTTGTCGAAGAATCTTTCAAATTGTTCTTTAATTACTTGTATCACTGGTTATTATATTTAAATTTTAATTTATTTTCCCATTGGAATATTTAATACTTGCACAAATTAATATTTTTACAATAAAGAAAGGACGCTTCACAATTCTACTTTTTAATCTTCCAATAACTTTTATATTATTCAACGGATTTTTCTCAACTTTCTTTAAATAATAAAACACCTTGTTACTTTCACTTATAACAACAATTTATTTTGTTCACATTAAAATTTCTAATTACATTATCAAAAATTTGGGAGCTAATCATTAACGCACCCACGCTATACAAATTCTTACCGGAAGCTCCTTTTACCAATCTGGCTGATAGCCTCGTCACCTCAGACAAATTACCAATTATTCAATTATCACCCTTAAGTATACTTTACATAAAGATAAAACCGGAAACAATTAAAATTCTATTGTTTTTACAATATAGCTACGAAACCCTACAACTATAATCTAAATTTCACCCTTATTCAACTTATTACATAAATGTCATTATCCCAGATTAACTGGAATACATCTATTTTAAATACGCGATTCAAACATAAATCAACGTATGACAGGTACATTCAATGAAGAAAATTTTCCTTAAAATTTTAAAATTAAAATATTTTTTTCATATTTACAAAGGCACATAAATTAAACAATACCAGCTTATTAGCATTAATAATTATCAATTAATTATTCATTAATTTAAAACCATAGTCATATTCCTTAATTAACATGAACCCTAGGTTTACAAGTAATTTATATGAGGTCATTGACTTCTTATCACTTTTATCTGTGACTATATTTTATACAAAAACTGTCTGGCAATTTCTTACAACCTTGACCTAAAATACAGAAAACTATTTACATTACAATATTTTATATACCGACATACTCAAAAGTAATGTATACGGTTTGTTTTAAATCTAAATAAACAATTAGGTTATCTAATCAAACTAAATTAAATTAACCCAACAAACACATTAATTAAATTAATTCTAAATTAAAATTATACAAGGTGCGTCAAAATAATTTTCTAAAAAAAAAATTTTTTTAATTCACTTATTCATTTTAAAAACACACTTTTCAACCAATAACATCTCAAATAAGGATTACCCTTTAATATTATACACAGTTCGACTCATATTTTTACATAAACGATTTTATTATTGATAAATAAATTAAATCAAGTTAAATTATTTATAGTTTGCGTCAATATTAAATTGCCTTAGCATGTTTTATATATGCTATAATTTTTTTTTTATAGTCAAGTTTTACTAATATAAACAATTCTATTCTAGGAATAGTATCCTGGAAAAATCTCAATGCCACTAAAAATGCATTTAACCAATAAGAAATACAAGAAATCAAGATTACCACTGCACTACCGTCGATATAATTAAACTTCACTGAATTACAAGACCACGAAGAATCCTCTTACCTCAACAAAATTTCATACTTTTCTTAGTAATAAAAAAAATTATCAATAATTTTTTAATTTTAATTTTAGAAATAAATTTTTGAATTAGAACACACAGCATAAATCCCCCTTTAATTTTTCAAAATTTGAAAACCCCTAATTATAAATTGCAAATTTTGCGAAAATTAACAAAAAAATTACTCTCCCCCTTCTAACAATTTCAATCAAATTTAATATTTTATCTGCTAATCCTGGAGTAAATTTCCGATAATAATTTAAAATCCCCAAAAATCCTCTTAGCATTCTTAACTAAAAAATATCCCCCTCTAACTCCTATCCTGCCTTTATCTACAAATTCTTTCATTTTCACCCTCTTCTTAATTTTAAATTGCGCAGGCTCTTTCATGTAATTTATAAATTTCATCTTGACCTTCTTTTTATTTTCTAAGGCCTTCGCATTAATTTTATTATTTGAAATTTTCATTTTAACTTTCTTTTTATTTTCCAAGGTATCCGAATATTTTCTATAGTTTATTAATTTCATTTTCACTTTCTTCTTGGTTCTACAGGTATCCGGATATTTTTCATTAATTATTATTTTCATTTTAACTTTCTTCTTGTATTTTAAATTTCCTGGATCCTTTTTGTTGTTTACAAATTTTAATTTAATTTTCACTTTATGTTTAAATTGTTCTGGACACTTTTTATTATTTAATAATTTTAATTTAACTTTCTTCTTGTTTTCAAATTTTTCATAATACTTTATATTATTTAAAATTTTTATTTTACATTTAGTTTTATTTTTAAAATTCTTCAAATTGTTTATATTATTTAAATATTTCATTTTAGTAATTATTTTATTTATCCTTGACATCGAATAATTTTTATTATTTGTAGATTTTATTTTTACTTTTGGTTGATCTTCAAATAACATCAAATAAATTTTATACTTTGAAAATTTTATTTTAACTTTCCGATTTTTATTATAAATTTGATTATTTTTATATTTTGAAGATTTTATTTTGGTTTCTTTTTTATTTTCTATCAACGAATAAATTTTATTTTCTGAAAATTCTTCTTTTTCTTTCACTTTACTTTCTATTTGATCTTCATTTTCACTTATTTCAAGCTCTTTACCATTATTTAGGTCATTAACAATATTACCATTTTTTATTTCACATTTATTCAATTCTGCTTTATTTATTTCATCACCATTTGTATTCTTTATTTCATATTTACTTTTATTTAATATTATTTCATTTTCATTTAATGATTCCTCCAAATCTGGTTCTTCTCTTGGTAAATCTTGATGATTAAAAATTTCTACTTTATCCCCCTCTAGATTAATTAGGGTTTCACACTCCTTTCCTTCTTCATTCATAATTGAGGATGATTCTGGACACTTTTTAAAATTTAAACACACTTCATTGATTTCGGGTAATTCTTCCTTCATTTCATTACTTTTAAAATTATTATTCTGTATATTACTTATAAATGGAAATTTGATGTTTTTATAAATTAGACAATCCTCTTCAATACTCATTTTATGATATTCTAAAAAATCGCTTCCAAGCACCATGTCGACAATCATGTCCGGAACAATTAATAGTTTTGCAGATATTTTTACTTCATTGATACTTAAATCACAATCCAACCTTTCCTCAATACGACCAAACTTCATTTTATTTTCATCTATTAGATTATCCCCCCCTATTATTATAATATTATTCTCCAATAATTCATAATTATTAACGACGACGTTTTCACTTATAAGTGATAATTCAATTCCCCTATTTATAATTGTTACAAATTCAATATCATTCAATCTAAGTCGTATTGATGGTAAATTCATTAAATCATTCTTTTCTGTATTATTCCATTTTTTTTCTGCTTCTACATTTAATTCTTTATTTGCTTCTTTATTTATCTCCACATGACTTGTCTCCACTTCTTGTTCTAATTCCTCCTTTGTATCCTCCACTTTTCCATGATTGTTGTCTAATTTTTCTTCTAATTTATGAACATTTTCTTTCACCGTATTTTCCATCCTATTCTTTTCATCAATAATTTTATTTATATCATCTAACCATTTATCATAGAATTCATCAAAATATTTATTCCATTTATCCAAATCTTTCTTTATTTCTTCAGAACAATCGTCAAATTTTCTTATTACTTCCCTTAATTTGTTTTGGTTTATATTATTCCAATTATTAATATTTGCATTAAAATCTTTCAGCCACTTATCCAAATCTTTGTCTAGTTCTTCAGAACAATATTCAAATTTATCACTCAATTTGCTTACTTTTCTAATACTTTCTCTATCATCTTTATTCCACTTTTTCAACCCTTTTTTTATTTCTTCATAATGATGGTCACTTTTTTTATACATTTCCGCTATCTCTTTTTCCTTATTCTCACTAATATCCTTGAGTTTTTTTATAATATTTTTGTTTTTTATAAATATATCATCAATGTTTTTTGACTGCAATTTCAACACTTCCCTTAGTAAGTTCTTTATCTCTTCTAAAGTTGGCTTTTTATTAATTAACATTTTCAACATTTCTTCTAAAATTGTTCTTTCTTCTTTATTACTCTTGTTTGGATCCATTTTAGCTTTCTTACTCCTACTTCTCTTTTCTTTTTATTTAATTATTCATAAATATTTTATACAGTCAAATATTATTTAAATCTTTAATTATTCATAATGAATCCTTCAATTTTATTAAAAAAAATTACCCTTTAATTGTACATAAATAACCCAATCGAGCTCCCACGTTGATTCGGCGACAAAAAGATGGCCCTAATTTAAGAACCCAAAAAAAATTACAGCACGTTGCCAGGCGTTAAAAAGAACGCCCCACGTTGGGCGCCAAAAAGATGCTATGTAAATGAATAAAAAAATTCATTTACAATTTAAGTTTTAAATTAATTTATAAATATGGAAAGCCCCACGTTGGGATCGTCAAAAAGATGCTGTGAAATATGAATTTATAATTAAATTGACCCACATTTGCTAGCTCAGTAATAAAATTAATATAATTAAATGCTGTGTGTTTTAATTTAGTTTTAAGCATTTTTTATAAAAAAATAAATTTCAAATAAATTTATAAGCATGGGAATTTATTTTCCAAAGCATGAGACCCTTACTTATCAGAAAAAATTGCTAAAATTATAAACAAAACATATAAATATAAAGTAAGCTTTAAAACAACTAGGAACATCTTAAACACTTTGTTTAATGCAAAATCAAAAAAGACAATTTGCTAAAATCAGGCATTTACAAATTAAATTGTTCGCATTGTAATTCGGTTTATATAGGCCAGACAATTAGAAATTTTGATATTAGGTATAAAGAACACGTACGTTGTTACAAATACAAACACCCACATAAATCCAATTACTCTAAACACTTACTAGAACAGAATCATTCAATGACATCTAATAACATCATAAAAAATGTTTACACTTTTGTGATGATAAACGTAAATTAGATATACTAGAAGCTTTTGAAATTCACAAACATTTAAAAACTGTACCGTTAATGAATGAGCAAATTGATCTCTTAAATTCTCCTCTACTGGACATTTTGGAATGAGAAATCAAGTCATCTGCAGACGATTACCAAGATAAGTAAAAAAGTTCTATTGCTATAACAACACTAACTGTTTACTTTCTCATAATAACCTTTGACAATGGCATGTAAACATGCCGAAATACGTATAAGGTTAAAATACTTTATTTAATTTACAAATAAAAAGTATTTTTGCACAATTTTATAGTATTAGCAGTTTTCTTGTAATTTCAAATTTAATTTCAATGCAATTTTTAACAAAAAAAAAACAAAAGCAAAATATTTTTTTTATAAAAATAAGCGTTTTATAATTAATAAAAAAAGCGGAAATCGACAATAGGTACGTATTGTAAATTTTTTTAGTTGAAATTGGTAATGCTTTTGCTTTTTAAAGGTGCATTTCTAAACCTGAAATTGAAATTACAAGAAAACCGCTAATCCTATCAAAATTGTGCAAAAATATTTTATTTTTAAATTGAAGGTAGTTTTCATAATCGCAAATAAAATTTAAAGAATCCCAGTGGCGTATCAAATATTCTTGAAACAGGAGGCACTTCATTTTCTTTCTACGCCACTGGAATTTTATATTTAAATATGATTCACTGTGAATGAAGCCTAGTTTTAAGTAATACTTACCTTGACATTTTCATCGACTTTCCTACAGGCTGTTCAGAAAAAAACGATAAAACGCAAAATAAAAATTAAATTTTAACACCCTGTATCTCGATAACGAAGCATTTGCGGATTACATTTAAATTTATATAACATAATAATAAAATTCGAGGAACATTTTTTTTTAATTAATCACGCATAAATGAAACAAATTTTAAACTGCACCCGAAGCGCTTTGCTTTGCGGACTTCCGAAATCCGAAATAAACTGAAACGACTGAGAACTGAAAAACATTGTAGGGCAAAATTTTAAATTTATCCTTGTTTATTCTATTTATTTTATTTCTTTCTGAATTGCCAAAAAACCAAAAATAAGCAATAAAGCAGTTGCTGTCGGAACTAGTAATTTATCGGAAAGTACACATGTTTCTTTGTATTTTTCTCCGACAGGCGACAACAGGTAACTTGATTGGCTGAACGATTCGGTTATCGGTATACTGAAATTAATTACACCGCAATACACCGCAATTGAAAAACAAAATGTTTTGTCTGGTAATCTATTAGGTAGTTAAGCAATAAGTAGTAATAAAATAAGGGACGAAGTAAAATAATAATTTCATTATTATGGAACTATTAAAACAAAGTATTGTAAAAAACATCAACATTATAAAATTATTATTTTTCTGTGAACTTTGCGGGACGGGGGCCCCCTGGTCATCGGAGCCCCGCCGCCTTGCGGTTGCTGGCGCTATGATAGCTACGCCACTTGATATTTGATTATGTTCTTTTACGAAAAGAAATTTGTACAACGCAACGAGCGTTTGTTCAGAGTTTGAACTAAATTCGATGCATTAGTAAGAAATTACAAATTTTGCATAAAATGCGATCAATTTCTCTATAGTCAACCCAAATCAAAATTTGTACCTTTAACTGAAATATGAAAAACAAAACATAGGTAAAGTACTCGATATCATTAATTTTTTTGTCTTATGGTAGCAAAGTTGCAAATAAGCAATAAACTTTTTTTAATCATAGTTTTAAAAAATTACATATTGTTTAAATTAAAAAAAAAAATATCGTAAACGTTTACTTTTCCACTAAAAGCACAAAACAACAAGCACCTGTCGTACACTGCCTTGTGTTTATGATAGATTTAACGGCACTCGGCACAGACCCACTGTTGCCAAGTTTCAGATGCCAAAGCGTGCGCCAAACCAGAAACAATATACACTGTCAATACCCGGACGTCAAAGAGATGGCTCAGATTAGACGCCAGTTGTATACAAAATATACAGCACCAGCTCTCACGCGCGCCCTCTTAGCTATATACAGCGTAACTAAAATATACATCTTGATTTTAAATAACCGTTTTTTGACATCCATCTGGAATTTGTTCTAGCTCCTCCCCTTACATCAACAAGAGAATTTAGCATAGAAAACGCTGTGACATCCGAATTTGGATGTCACAACGTTGTTGGATGTCGAAGAGTTAGGAAAATTTTTGCGCTCTGATGTCACAACGTCCATTGGATAAAAGTATATATATATATATATATATATATATATATATATATATATATATATATATATATATATATATATATATATATATATATATATATATATATATATATATATATATATATATATATATATATATATATATATATATATATATATATATATATATATATATATATATATATATATATATATATATATATATATATATATATATATATATATATTTTATGCTGTGTGTTCTAATTCAAAAATTTATTTATTAACTTAAAATTAAAAATTATTACTAATTTTTTTTATTACTTAAAAAAGTATGAGATTTTGTTAAAGTATGAGATATTCTTCGTGGTCTTGTAATTCATTGAAGTTTATTTATATCGACGGTAATGCAGTGGTAATCTTGATTTCTTGTATTTCTTTTTGGTTAAATGCATTTGAAGTAGCATTGAGATTTTCCAGGATACTATTCCTAGAATAGAATTATTTATATTAGTAAAACTTGACTAAAAAAAATTATAGCATATATAAAACATGCTAAGGCAATTTAATATTGACGCAAACTATAAATAATTTAACTTGAATTAATTTATTTATCAATAATAAAATCGTTTGTGTAAAAATATGAGTCGAACTGTGTATAATATTAAAGGGTAATCCTTATTTGAGATGTTATTGGTTGAAAAGTGTGTTTTTAAAATGAATAAGTGAATTAAAATAAAAAAAAAAAAATTTTTTATTTTTAGAAAATTATTTTGACGCACCGTGTATAATTTTAATTTAGAATTAATTTAATTAAGGTGTTTATTGAGTTAATTTAATTTAGTTTTATTAGATAACCTAATTGTTTATTTATATTTAAAACAAACCGTATACATTACTTTTGAGTATGTCGGTATATAAAATATTGTAATGTAAATAGTTTTCTGTATTTTAGGTCAAGGTTGTAAGAATTTGCCAGACGGTTTTTGTATAAACTATAGTCACAGATAAAAGTGATAAGAAGTCAATGACCTCATATAAATTACTTGTAAACCTAGGGTTTATGTTAATTAAGGAATGTAACTATGGTTTTAAATTAATGAATAATTAATTGATAATTATTAATGCTAATAAGCTGGTATTGTTTAATTTATGTGCTTTTATAAATATGAAAAAAATATGTTAATTTTAAAATTTTAAGAAAAATTTTCTTCATTGAATGTACCTGTCATACGTTGATTTATGTTTGAATCGCGTATTTAAAATAGTTGTATTCCAGTTAATCTGGGATAATGACATTTATGTAATAAGTTGAATAAGGGTGAAATTTAGATTAGATTGTAAGGTTTCGTAGCTATCTTGTAAAAACAATAGAATTTTAATTGTTTCCGGTGTTATCGTTATGTAAAGGATACTTAAGGGTGATATTTGTATAATTTGATATATTTGGAAATTTAGTCTGGGGGTTCGAGATTAAATTTTTCAAGGGAGCTTCCGGTAAGAATTTGCATAGCGTGGGTGCGTTAATGTTTAGCTCCCAAATTTTTGATAATGTAACTAGAAATTTTAATGTGAACAAAATAAATTGTTGTTATAAGTGACAGTAATAAGGTGTTTTATTATTTAAAGAAAGTTGAGAAAAATCCGTTGAAGAATATAAAAGTTATTGGAAGATTAAAAAGTAAAATTGTGAAGCGTCCTTTCTTTATTGTAAAAATATTAATTTGTGCAAGTATTAAATATTCCAATGGGAAACTAAATTAAAATCTAACTATAATAACCAGTGATCCAAGTAATTAAAGAACAATTTGAAAGTTTCTTCGACAAATAAATTCAATAAATTATAAATTGATAAAAAATGGCGTACCTGAGCACCATCTTATGATAAAAAATAGTTCTGCGAATTTCCGGTTTTTGAGGTGGAGAAATACATCTTGTTGTCAATCGTGCAGATTTGTATTTGACAGATAATATGGAATTAATCTTCTTCGTGTGATATAATAATAAATCTGTAATAATAAAAGTTGAACAGTAATAATTAAAAATAAAAATGCTAAAAATAAATGAAAAATTAAAGTAATTATAAATTGAAAAATATAATTTCTAATAAAAAAAGGGAATTACATACCTGAGAAAAACTGTTATTGAAGATTTTGCTGGAGAACTCATGGTTTAGTATTATCGGACAGGCAGCGTTAGGACAGCACACATCATACCGTGCACAAGCACATCACAGACAGGAAAGAAAAATTGGTTGTATGAGTTAGCTACCATTCAAATACGTGGAAGCGCACGCATCAAAGATTCCGAACTTCAAAGATGAACATTGTAAAAAGATAAGTAATAATTTTCGTGGTGTTTCAATAAAAAAATTTGTTTTATTTATTATAAATGTACAGAGATGTTTTAAATATTATTTTATGGTGATGTATTTGCGTGTAAATGTAGTAGGTGGTATTCTGGAAATCTGCAATTCATTTTTTTTAAATAACCCATCGACAATAGTGAAGCTACATGATGTTCAAGAATTTAAAATTATCCCTGAGATTAAGTACAAGATGAATTTATGTCAATCAATTATTTACATGTCAAAATTTTAATAAGAGTCTCTTGTTTTAAAATAAAATTCCCATGCTTATAAATTTATTTGAAATTTATTTTTTTATGAAAATGCTTAAAACTAAATTAAAACACACAGCATTTAATTATATTAATTTTATTACTGAGCTAGCAAATGTGGGTCAAAAATAAATAATAATTCAAAGTTTACAAAATTTATGATTTTTCAAATGTTTGGAATTTTTAAAAAAAATTAAAAAAAGAATTTTTCAAAATTCTTATTTCACAGCATAATTTATGGCTCATCAACGTGGGGCTATTTATATTTATTTTTCTATTAAAAACTTTAAATTAATTAATTATCTTAAAATTATGAAAATGTCTGGATATTTTCAAATACCCAGATACACAGCATAATTTATGAGCTTACCAACGTGGGGCTTTTCAAATTTTATAAAAGGTAGTATGAATTTCCAAAATTCATATTACACAGCATAATTTATGGCGCCCAACGTGGGGCTTTTCAAATTTTATAAAAGGAATTATGAATTTTTATAATTCATATTCCACAGCATAATTTATGTCGCCAGGCAACGTGGGGCTCGATTGGATTATTTATGTACAATTAAAGGGTAATATTTTTTTATAAATAAAGTTGAGGATTATTTGAATGATATTTGGGGTTATAAAATAATTTATGTGGGGTAAATGAAAACATTCTGGGACAACAGCGATTTAAGTAATAAAAAAGGAGAAGAGTTCCAAGTAGTTAAAAAGAAAAAGAGGAGTAGGAGTAAGAAATCTAAAATGGAACCAGAAAAGAAAATAGAAGAAGAACAAGATGTTGAGAAGGAAGAAGAAGAAGGTGCTGCAAGCACAAGTAAGAGTAGTAAGGAGGGAGAAAGTTCAAAATTAGAATACATGATAATGAATATGATGAAGGAGATGAGAGAGAATAGTGAAAAAACTAATAAAAAAATTGAGGAGAGTAGGGAAGAAATGAAGAGGGAAATAAAAGAGAGTAGGGAAGAAATAAAGAAAATAGAAGTAAATTACAGTAATCATGGAAATGTGGAAGAAATAACTAAAGAATTAGAACAACAAGTTGAGACAGGTCATGTAGAGATAAATAAAGAATTAAATAAAGAATTAAAAGTTGAAGCAGAAAAAAAATGGAATAATACAGAAAAGAATGATTTAATTAATTTACCATCAATACGACTTAGATTGAATAATATTGAATTTGTTACTATTATAGATATGGGGGTTGATTTATCACTTATAAGTGAAGACGTCGTCGTTAATAATTATGAATTATTGGAGAATAATATTGTAATATTTGGGGGGTTTAATCTAATAGATGAAAATAAAATGAAGTTTGGTCGTATTGAGGAAAGGTTGGATTGTGATTTGAATATCAATGAAGTTAAAGTATCTGCGAAACTATTAATTGTTCCGGACATGATTGTCGACATGGTGCTTGGAAGCGATTTTTTGGAATATCATAATATGATTATAGAAGAAGATTGTCTGATTTATAAAAACATCAAATTTCCATTGTTAAATAAAGAAAGAAATATTTTTAAAATTAATGAAATGAAAGAAGAATTACCCGAAATCTATGAATTGGTTTTAAATGTTAGTGAGTGTCCAGAATCATCCTCAATTATTAATAAAGAAGAAAAGGAGTGTGAAATCCTAATTTATCCAGAGGGGGATAAAGCAGAAATTTTTAATCATCAAGAGTTACCAAGAGAAGAAACAGATTTAGAGGAATCATTAAATGAAAATGAAATAAATTTAAATAAAAGTAAATATGAGGAAAAGAATACAGATGGTGACAAAATAAATAATATGAAATCAAATGATGAAGATCTCGAAATAAGTGAAAATAAAAATCAAATAGTAAATAAAATAAAGGAAATGGAAAAATGTTCAAATGATAAAATTTATTCATCGATAGAAAATAAAGAGGAAACCAAAATAAAACCTTCAAAGTATAAAAGTAATCGAATATCTTTTAAAAATCGGAAAATTAAAATAAAATATTCAAAGTACGAAATTAATTTAATGTTACTAGAAAAACAACCAAAAGTAAAATTAAAAGTTACAAATTATAAAAATTATCTGATGTCAGTAATAAATAAAATAAATACTAAAATGAAGATTGTTAATAATATAAAGTACTTGAAGAGTATTAAAAATAATACGAAATTTAAAATGAAATTTTTAATTAATACAAAGTATTTGGAGAATTTTAAACATAAGACTAAATTTAAATTAAAATTATTAAATGATAACATATATCCAGAGAATTTTAAAAATAAAACAAAAGTTAAATTAAAGTGGTTAAATAATAAAAAGTGGCCAGAACATTTTAAACAAAAAGCGAAAATTAAATTAAAATTTTTAAACAACAAGGAGGATCCTGGCAAATTAAAATACAAGAAGAAAGTAAAAATGAAAATAATAATTAATGAAAAATATCCGGATACCTGTAGAAACAAAAAGAAGGTGAAAATGAAAATTTCAAATAATAAAATTAATGCGAAGGCCTTGGAAAATAAAAAGAAGGTCAAGATGAAATTTAGAAATTACATGAAAGAGCCTGCGCAATTTGAAATTAAAAAGAGGGTGAAAATGAAAGAATTTTAGATAAAGGCAGGATAGGAGTTAGAGGGGGATATTGTATAGTTAAGAATGCTAAGAGGATTTTTGGGGATTTTAAATTATTATCGGAAATTTACTCTAGGATTAGCAGATAAATTATTAATTTGACTGAAATTGTTAGAAGGGGGAGAGTAAAAATTTTTTTTGTTAATTTTTGCAAAATTTGCCATCATTATTATTAGGGGTTTTCAAATTTTGAAAAATTAAAGGGGGATTTATGCTGTGTGTTCTAATTCAAAAATTTATTTATTAACTTAAAATTAAAAATTATTACTAATTTTTTTTATTACTTAAAAAAGTATGAGATTTTGTTAAAGTATGAGATATTCTTCGTGGTCTTGTAATTCATTGAAGTTTATTTATATCGACGGTAATGCAGTGGTAATCTTGATTTCTTGTATTTCTTTTTGGTTAAATGCATTTGAAGTAGCATTGAGATTTTCCAGGATACTATTCCTAGAATAGAATTATTTATATTAGTAAAACTTGACTAAAAAAAATTATAGCATATATAAAACATGCTAAGGCAATTTAATATTGACGCAAACTATAAATAATTTAACTTGAATTAATTTATTTATCAATAATAAAATCGTTTGTGTAAAAATATGAGTCGAACTGTGTATAATATTAAAGGGTAATCCTTATTTGAGATGTTATTGGTTGAAAAGTGTGTTTTTAAAATGAATAAGTGAATTAAAATAAAAAAAAAAAAAATTTTTTATTTTTAGAAAATTATTTTGACGCACCGTGTATAATTTTAATTTAGAATTAATTTAATTAAGGTGTTTATTGAGTTAATTTAATTTAGTTTTATTAGATAACCTAATTGTTTATTTATATTTAAAACAAACCGTATACATTACTTTTGAGTATGTCGGTATATAAAATATTGTAATGTAAATAGTTTTCTGTATTTTAGGTCAAGGTTGTAAGAATTTGCCAGACGGTTTTTGTATAAACTATAGTCACAGATAAAAGTGATAAGAAGTCAATGACCTCATATAAATTACTTGTAAACCTAGGGTTTATGTTAATTAAGGAATGTAACTATGGTTTTAAATTAATGAATAATTAATTGATAATTATTAATGCTAATAAGCTGGTATTGTTTAATTTATGTGCTTTTATAAATATGAAAAAAATATGTTAATTTTAAAATTTTAAGAAAAATTTTCTTCATTGAATGTACCTGTCATACGTTGATTTATGTTTGAATCGCGTATTTAAAATAGTTGTATTCCAGTTAATCTGGGATAATGACATTTATGTAATAAGTTGAATAAGGGTGAAATTTAGATTAGATTGTAAGGTTTCGTAGCTATCTTGTAAAAACAATAGAATTTTAATTGTTTCCGGTGTTATCGTTATGTAAAGGATACTTAAGGGTGATATTTGTATAATTTGATATATTTGGAAATTTAGTCTGGGGGTTCGAGATTAAATTTTTCAAGGGAGCTTCCGGTAAGAATTTGCATAGCGTGGGTGCGTTAATGTTTAGCTCCCAAATTTTTGATAATGTAACTAGAAATTTTAATGTGAACAAAATAAATTGTTGTTATAAGTGACAGTAATAAGGTGTTTTATTATTTAAAGAAAGTTGAGAAAAATCCGTTGAAGAATATAAAAGTTATTGGAAGATTAAAAAGTAAAATTGTGAAGCGTCCTTTCTTTATTGTAAAAATATTAATTTGTGCAAGTATTAAATATTCCAATGGGAAACTAAATTAAAATCTAACTATAATAACCAGTGATCCAAGTAATTAAAGAACAATTTGAAAGTTTCTTCGACAAATAAATTCAATAAATTATAAATTGATAAAAAATGGCGTACCTGAGCACCATCTTATGATAAAAAATAGTTCTGCGAATTTCCGGTTTTTGAGGTGGAGAAATACATCTTGTTGTCAATCGTGCAGATTTGTATTTGACAGATAATATGGAATTAATCTTCTTCGTGTGATATAATAATAAATCTGTAATAATAAAAGTTGAACAGTAATAATTAAAAATAAAAATGCTAAAAATAAATGAAAAATTAAAGTAATTATAAATTGAAAAATATAATTTCTAATAAAAAAAGGGAATTACATACCTGAGAAAAACTGTTATTGAAGATTTTGCTGGAGAACTCATGGTTTAGTATTATCGGACAGGCAGCGTTAGGACAGCACACATCATACCGTGCACAAGCACATCACAGACAGGAAAGAAAAATTGGTTGTATGAGTTAGCTACCATTCAAATACGTGGAAGCGCACGCATCAAAGATTCCGAACTTCAAAGATGAACATTGTAAAAAGATAAGTAATAATTTTCGTGGTGTTTCAATAAAAAAATTTGTTTTATTTATTATAAATGTACAGAGATGTTTTAAATATTATTTTATGGTGATGTATTTGCGTGTAAATGTAGTAGGTGGTATTCTGGAAATCTGCAATTCATTTTTTTTAAATAACCCATCGACAATAGTGAAGCTACATGATGTTCAAGAATTTAAAATTATCCCTGAGATTAAGTACAAGATGAATTTATGTCAATCAATTATTTACATGTCAAAATTTTAATAAGAGTCTCTTGTTTTAAAATAAAATTCCCATGCTTATAAATTTATTTGAAATTTATTTTTTTATGAAAATGCTTAAAACTAAATTAAAACACACAGCATTTAATTATATTAATTTTATTACTGAGCTAGCAAATGTGGGTCAAAAATAAATAATAATTCAAAGTTTACAAAATTTATGATTTTTCAAATGTTTGGAATTTTTAAAAAAAATTAAAAAAAGAATTTTTCAAAATTCTTATTTCACAGCATAATTTATGGCTCATCAACGTGGGGCTATTTATATTTATTTTTCTATTAAAAACTTTAAATTAATTAATTATCTTAAAATTATGAAAATGTCTGGATATTTTCAAATACCCAGATACACAGCATAATTTATGAGCTTACCAACGTGGGGCTTTTCAAATTTTATAAAAGGTAGTATGAATTTCCAAAATTCATATTACACAGCAATATATATATATATATATATATATATATATATATATATATATATATATATATATATATATATATATATATATATATATATATATATATATATATATATATATATATATATATATATATATATATATATATATATATATATATATATATATATATATATATATATATATATATATATATATATATATATATATATATATATATATATATATATATATATATATATATATATATATATATATATATATATATATATATATATATATATATATATATATATATATATATATATATATATATATATATATATATATATATATATATATATATATATATATATATATATATATATATATATATATATATATATATATATATATATATATATATATATATATATATATATATATATATATATATATATATATATATATATATATATATATATATATATATATATATATATATATATATATATATATATATATATATATATATATATATATATATATATATATATATATATATATATATACGTATGTATTTATTTCTGTGACACCCACCATAACTAGGGCCCACTTGGCACCCTGCGTATATATTTTAATTATACAATATGACATTCTGGCACCAATACAAATATGCTACAAAGTGGCACCAATCTGAATAAAAGCGACGTCAAGAAAGGTAAAACGGGCACCCAGCGACGTTGCCAAAGTGAGGGTGCCACTATGCGATGATTTCGGTTTTACTAGAGGGCGTATCATATTTATGTATTTTTATAACACATCCAACAACCAGGTCCATAGCCAGAATGTTTATGTATGAGTGTAGGGCAAGATTTTTATTCGTAAATTAGTAGTGGTGGTGTTAGTCTTAATTCCCGAATGGGACACGAGGCAAAGAGGTTGTCGCTGGGTTAAGGGAATGTTGAGTTAGCAGCGGCCCACGCCTGGTGTGTTGTTAAGAAACAATTAGTGTAAAGTGACCATACAGAAATTCCAACACAAGAAGACAAAAATTAATTGGTGTTTTTTTTTATTAGATTTAATACCACCTTTGAATTAAAGTTACATTCATTGATTCATTGCATAACCAATAAGTCGTATACAATAACACACTATAAAAACTTCATGAAATACAACATAAAATAATTTTCTTTCGAAAATATAGCAAAATAATACCATATTCTGTAAAAAGTATGGGATAACAATTGATATAAAAATGGTGGACATTTTGGGGGACGCATGATTTGGAGATTACTCGTTAAAAAAGGGGGAAATGTCCCAAAATGGGGAACCAATAGTAACTTTAGATTAGTGCTATAATTATAAGATCTGTAGGGTGTTAGCAAGCCTAGTGTAAAGTTGTAAATTCAAACCCCTCATAAAATGGTAATCAATTTAATGCATGGAAACTTACAAAGTTGTGCTTTTATTTTTAATATACCATTTTATAGCAATATAACAATTAGAGCTTGGAATGCTAAGTTTAAAAGAACAAAATTAAGATGTAACAATAAGCCATTCACCGCACAAATATGCACATAGACACAGGGAGTGTTTTAATTAGACCGATCTTGGTTCTAAGAAGCAGGTCAAATGTTCTCTGGTATATCCATGTACATTACAGTAGTGGAACATTTCAGGGATTCTCCTGCTTCGCCTTAAATTGGTGCAATAGCAGTTAACTAGGTAATTCAACAACTATCCGTTCATTATTAAGAACATTCTTTAATCGAACTACTCTGATCTCGCTTACTTGTGGACAAATTCTTTAAAGTCACTTTTGACTGCTTTCAAATATATACAGCCACAGTCATAAAAATTGTCGTTGCAGGTCATCAAGCGTGTAGGCTGGTGGAGTAGTATTTAGTACGACAGACGAAACAGGCTTCTTTTAATTTTCACCAAGAAACTGTTTTGTGAAATAGTTCTGCCTTATTATGAAATGTCTTGTAGGTATTTAGGGGTTTTATAATATTTAATTAATTTCAGGATGACCCCAACAGTAGTACCCCCCGACAAACGCGAGCAGCGGAACTTAAAATAGAAAGAGAAGTTTGCCTGAAATGTTACGTCACATTTGAGAAAAAACTTTTTCTTACCAAAAAAATCTAAATAAAAATAACTCTTCAAACATAGGTGAACTGTTTTAGAAACAAACTAACTCATCTACCCCACCACTAAATAAAAGGCATATGATTATAAAAAATCAGGTTGTCAACAAGGTTTCTAGTGGACGCAATAGCATTGAATTGTAAAAGAACGCAATAATGTTACCGGGATTTATATGTTTTAGCCGAACTCGTAACTCAAGCAGTGAATGTAATACATTAGTAGACTCAGGTCCGTACCCAGAATGTATTTAAACGTCCAGAATTTTGTAGAAATTAATTATTGCAAGATTTTTAAATATTCATTATCCATACATATATAAAA
The DNA here is from genome assembly GCA_958336395.1 of Ctenicera cuprea. NCBI lineage: Eukaryota > Metazoa > Arthropoda > Insecta > Coleoptera > Elateridae > Ctenicera > Ctenicera cuprea. The sequence continues at coordinate 21,031 of CATVIB010000202.1, forward strand.
GCACAAAGGGTTTTTTCTCCCCTTCCTCCAGCGGCTACCGCTTCACCAATTTGGACCATTTTTTTTAAATGAAAGGTCTCTATCCACAGATGGAACATGAAACATTTTTATATTTTTATTCTACGTAGATTTTTTAATAATAATTATTTTAATTCATAATATATATGAAGGTCGGCTAGACGCGCGTCACTTGGGGCGCCATCTATAATAACGTCGCGTGTCGTTATTGGAACTAATGCATCACATGACTTGACATTTCGCCGGTTCTGTCAACGCTGTCTGTCAGTGCATTGTGTAATGCTAATCATATATTTACATGTGGAAGTGTGGAGCGCCGTGATAATTATATAAAATTACTCGCATTACGTTTAAAAACGAGTGCGCTAACCACAGATCCACATGAAATAAATGCAAGTTTTGATTTAACCGCAGAGGTCAAAATTAAAGGCACTTTATGTACTTGGAAGGCGGGGCAGTCTGAAATACGCAAGCATGTGGCAGCATTGCTAATATAGTGCACAAGGTTGTATACGTTATATTTAATTACGAAACACAAAGTAAAAAATGAACATTTGATTTATTGGTTTTGGTGTTGTGCGTTACAGGTCGGACATAGAAAAATTTTCTTCGACAGACGTAAAATGTTACTGGAAAATGAAAAAATCTCCTACAACGGAGATGGAGTGCATACCAGCTTCATTATACAAAAACGAACCGTTGGGGGACGAGGATGCAGCAATATAAATCAGCCTTAGAATAAAAATATAAAAATGTTTCATGTTCCATCTGTGAATAGAGACCTTTCATTTAAAAAAAAAATGGTCCAAATTGGTGAAGCGGCAGCAATATAAATCAGCCTTAGAATAAAAATATAAAAATGTTTCATGTTCCATCTGTGGATAGGGACCTTTCATTTAAAAAAAAAATGGTCCAAATTGGTGAAGCGGCAGCAATATAAATCAGCCTTAGAATAAAAATATAAAAATGTTTCATGTTCCATCTGTGGATAGAGACCTTTCATTTAAAAAAAAATAGTCCAAATTGGTGAAGCGGTAGCCGCTGGAGGAAGGGGAGAAAAAAACCCTTTGTGCTTTTATATATGTATGGATTCTCTGTAAGAATGGTATTTACAACTTGGATAGAGACCTTTCATTTAAAAAAAATGGTCCAAATTGGTGAAGCGGTAGCAATATAAATCAGCCTTAGAATAAAAATATAAAAATGTTTCATGTTCCATCTGTGGATAGAGACCTTTCATTTAAAAAAAAAATGATCCAAATTGGTGAAGCGGTAGCCGCTGGAGGAAGGGGAGAAAAAAACCCTTTGGTGAAGCGGCAGCAATATAAATCAGCCTTAGAATAAAAATATAAAAATGTTTCATGTTCCATTCATTATTTAATATATAAATTCTCTAGGAGTGGCAAGTGTCAGTGGTGGGGGGAGGGAAGGGGTTCAGCCCCACCTGCCCCGCCGTCCGTATGACTAGGCAGTAAATGTATTAATAACCTAAATTATTATTACACAATAAATAAATGTGGAAAAGAACAATATTATTTATTGTAAATATTAACAGTTACATTAGTACAATCTTTGAGTACTACTGGGCTTTGTTCTTCAATATTCGTTTTCTTCAATTCACTTTTATTAGTTGTATTTGATATCAGCTTTTTCTTATCACGTTTGACACTAGCTTCACAAACATAGACAATTGAGAAATAAACAAACAAAACATGTAATAGCAACGACGCTGTTTAAGCCACCTACGTATCATGCCTGTTTAATTGGGGAAAAACCTAAATACGTATTTCAGCAACTTGGCTGTCATTTTCAGTAGGTAGATATCTTTTTTATCCAAAGAAGTCGGTTTGACAATTTTGAAAAATGCATGTCAAAGGGGGTGTTCTTTTGAATAAAAATTTATTTTTATAAACCGGCTACATTTTTACTCAAAAATATCCTGTAGAGCATTTCGATAGTTTTTAGGGACGCCTTGTTTGAAAAATAAAATAAAAATATACAAAAGAAACAAACCTGCAGTGCTACTTCCAATTTTTCCACGAATTGAATTATAGGGCTTTTCTCACACGAATTACCTAAATTTATAACATTACCAAAAGTATTTAGTAATAGTAGCATTTTATTTACAAAAATACATTACATTAATAAATACTTCCAAGGCTGGTTTGATAAAGAATATTCACGACACTAATGAGAAGTGTATATTGATAATTTGCATAAGAAGTAATTTCAGAGACGTATTGCGAAATATTTGTTTGTAACTTACACTTTCCAAACTAGTGGTGTCCGGTGAAACCGATGATGGTATATATTCCGTTCCACTGTCATCCGTAGCGTAAGGATTAACAGCATTCCCATTGTCAGAAAGGGAAACATTAATGGCACCTAAATTCAACAAATGGCCTTAAAATATGAACAATGATACACTGTGTACCTATTATAGCCTGCTCACCATTGAGACCCGGAAACTATCAGAGATACGAAGTGGCTTAAATTGGAAAAACACGCATAATTTTAGAAAAAAAAAACAGATCCGTTCCAATTTTTCAAAAATGCGCTCCGATTACTAGGTAAAAACTGAAAACTGCAATTTTCTTATTTCTGCTCTCATGTTTATCCTTAATCCAATATCAATGTATATTTGCATGCAAAGAACGCAAACACCTGTTGCTATTTAAAAATATTTGACCCCCTCTCTTGCACCACTACTGAAATGGCGTTTTTCCTATGAATTCAAATTTAAAAATTGACCTGTTTCAAAATTTTTCATAAAATTTATTCTTGAAGAAGATAATGAATTCTCATCATTTTATCTCTGTTGCTATTTAAAAATATTTCCAGGCGTCGCCATTTAGTTTTAAATCGACCGATTTTAAAAATGAGATCACCGTTAAATGGACAATTGAAAACACTTTCAAAATGTGCGATTCCTCTTGCCATATAAAAGTTTTGAATTGCCCCGCCTTATGCGGCCACTGGCACCGATAGAAGAGTGTAATTTAAGTCAAAAGATGGTCAATTATAAATACAAATTGACCAGTTCGAAGGTTTTCATGAAATCTATTTAAGAAAATGAATACTTAACAAAAAGTTAGATCTGTACAAACAGTAAATTAAGGATAGGTATTTGTAAAACTATAGCGAAATCCCTCCGACCACGCATAAAATTTATATTTAATATATTCTTTCGATGGGGTTGTAAATATGTTGTTTATAAGCAAAAAAACAAAACTTACCTTCTTTTAATGCTAAAGTTACAATAGGTCTCGCTCTTTGATTCATTTTAAATAACAAAACACTTTAACTTGGTGACTTCCACTATCTTATAATGCAATATGCAATATAATGCAATTGTGAGATATGAAGTCCGTGCCGGCTTCTCCATGCCCGGTAAATCACCTTTTTGGATGGCGGCATTGCCATATCGTGGGTGTCAGAACACACGAAGCATTACAAGGTGCTACATTGACAATATTTAAATAATTATATACACGTGTATATTTCAAAGCGACCTCTATACAAAAATGAATGAACTAAACTGTATATCCCAGAATAATGGGTGTCAAAAAGGCACCCTCACTATTTTTCGTTAAAAGAGGTTCATGGCCATTTCGAGGCGTAGGACGATTTTACAGGCAAAAACCCTGTGGCACCCGAAGTTGGGTGCCTCTTGGTAATTTTGGGTGCCACAATGGCAATGAGTATGCAGTTTTGGTGTCACAATAACAATTTTTATATATATATATATATATATATATATATATATATATATATATATATATATATATATATATATATATATATATATATATATATATATATATATATATATATATATATATATATATATATATATATATATATATATATATATATATATATATATATATATATATATATATATATATATATATATATATATATATATATATATATATATATATATATATATATATATATATATATATATATATATATATATATATATATATATATATATATATATATATATATATATATATATATATATATATATATATATATATATATATATATATATATATATATATATATATATATATATATATATATATATATATATATATATATATATATATATATATATATATATATATATATATATATATATATATATATATATATATATATATATATATATATATATATATATATATATATATATATATATATATATATATATATATATATATATATATATATATATATATATATATATATATATATATATATATATATATATATATATATATATATATATATATATATATATATATATATATATATATATATATATATTGCTGTGAATTATGAATTATAAAAATTCATAATTAATTTAAAGTTTTGAATATAAATAAATATAAAACGGCCCACGTTGGGATAGGCATAAATTATTTTATGTAATATGAATTATAAAAATTCATAATTCCTTCAATAAAATTTGAAAATTTCTTAAATTCAAACATTGAGAAAAAAATTTTTTAATATTAAATTTGAATAGCCCCACGTTGGTACGATCATAAATTATGCTGTGTAATATGAATTTTGGAAATTCATACTACTTTTAAATTTTTGAATAAAATTAATTGCTAAAAAGCCCCACGTTGGGCGCCAAAAAGATGCTGTGATAATAGGTTTTTAAAATAATTTAAACCCATTATCTTGAAAATTCATAAATTCAAATAGCCCCACGTTGGTACGATCATAAATTATGCTGTATATCTGGGTATTTGAAAATATCCAGACATTTTTTTTAATTTTAAAATAATTAATTAATTTAAAGTTTTTAATAGAAAAATAAATATAAATAGCCCCACGTTGATGAGCCATAAATTATGCTGTGAAATAAGGATTTTAAAAAAATTCCATACAAATTAAAAAAAAACATAAATTTTGTAAACTTTGAATTATTATTTATTTTTGACCCACTTTTGCTAGCTCAGTAATAAAATTAATATAATTAAATGCTGTGTGTTTTAATTTAGTTTTAAGCATTTTCATAAAAAAAAATAAATTTCAAATAAATTTATAAGCATGGGAATTTTATTTTAAAGCAAGAGACTCTTATTAAATTTTTGACATGTAAATAATTGATTGAAATAAACTCATCTGGTACTCAATCTCAGGGATAATTTTAAATTCTTGAACATCAAGTAGCTTCACTATTTTCGATGGGTTATTTAAAAAAAATGAATTGCAGGTTTCCAGAATACCACCTACTACATTTACACACAAATACATCACCATAAAATAATATTTAAAACATCTCTGTACATTTATAATAAATAAAACAAATTTCTTTATTGAAACACAACGAAAATTATTACTTAACTTTTGACAATGTTCTTCTTTGAAGTTCGGGATATTTGATGCGTGCGCTTCCACGTATCTGAATGGTAGCTAACTCATACAACCAATTTTTCTTTCCTGTCTGTGATGTTCTTGTGCACGGTATGATGTGTGCTGTCCTAACGCTGCCTGTCCAATAATACAAAACCATGTGTTCTCCAGCAAAATCTTCAATAACAGTTTTTCTCAGGTACGTAATTCTTTTTTATTAGAAATTATATTTTTCAATTGATAATTATTTTAATTTTTTATTTATTGTTAGCATTTTTTTATTTTTAATTATAACTGATCAACTTTAATTATTACAGATTTATTATTATATCACACGAAGAAAATTAATTCAATATTATCCGTCAAATACAAATCTGCACCACTGACAACAAGATGTATTACTCCACCTCAAAAACCGGAAATTCGCAGAACTACCCCTTTATCATAAAATGGTGCTCAGGTACGCCATTTTTATCACTTTATAATTTATTGAATTTATTTGTCGAAGAATCTTTCAAATTGTTCTTTAATTACTTGGATCACTGGTTATTATATTTAAATTTTAATTTAGTTTCCCATTGGAATATTTAATACTTGCACAAATTAATATTTTTACAATAAAGAAAGGACGCTTCACAATTCTACTTTTTAATCTTCCAATAACTTTTATATTATTCAACGGACTTTTCTCAATTTTCTTTAAATAATAAAACACCTTGTTACTTTCACTTATAACAACAATTTATTTTGTTCACATTAAAATTTCTAATTACATTATCAAAAATTTGGGAGCTAATCATTAACGCACCCACGCTATACAAATTCTTACCGGAAGCTCCTTTTTTACAAATCTGGCTGATAGCCTCGTCACCTCAGACAAAATTACCAATTATTCAATTATCACCCTTAAGTATACTTTACATAACGATAACACCGGAAACAATTAAAATTCTATTGTTTTTACAATATAGCTACGAAACCCTACAACTATAATCTAAATTTCACCCTTATTCAACTTATTACATAAATGTCATTATCCCAGAATAACTGGAATACATCTATTTTAAATACGCGATTCAAACATAAATCAACGTATGACAGGTACATTCAATGAAGAAAATTTTCCTTAAAATTTTAAAATTAACATATTTTTTTCATATTTACAAAGGCACATAAATTAAACAATACCAGCTTATTAGCATTAATAATTATCAATTAATTATTCATTAATTTAAAACCATAGTTACATTCCTTAATTAACATGAATTCTAGGTTTACAAGTAATTTATATGAGGTCATTGACTTCTTAGCACTTTTATCTGTGACTATATTTTATACAAAAACCGTCTGGCAATTTCTTACAACCTTGACCTAAAATACAGAAAACTATTTACATTACAATATTTTATATACCGACATACTCAAAAGTAATGTATACGGTTTGTTTTAAATCTAAATAAACAATTAGGTTATCTAATCAAACTAAATTAAATTAACCCAACAAACACCTTAATTAAATTAATTCTAAATTAAATTATACAAGGTGCGTCAAAATAATTTTCTAAAAAAAAATTTTTTTTTTTTAATTCACTTATTCATTTTAAAAACACACTTTTCAACCAATAACCTCTCAAATAAGGATTACCCTTTAATATTATACACAGTTCGACTCATATTTTTACATAAACGATTTTATTATTGATAAATAAATTAATTCAAGTCAAATTATTTATAGTTTGCGTCAATATTAAATTGCCTTAGCATGTTTTATATATGCTATAATTTTTTATAGTCAAGTTTTACTAATATAAACAATTCTATTCTAGGAATAGTATCCTGGAAAAAATTTCAATGCCACTTAAAATGCAATTAACCAATAAGAAATACAAGAAATCAAGATTACCACTGCACTACCGTCGATATAATTAAACTTCAATGAATTACAAGACCACGAAGAATCCTCTTACCTCAACAAAATTTCATACTTTTCTTAGTAATAAAAAAAAATTATCAATAATTTTTAATTTTAACTTAAAAAATAAATTTTTGAATTAGAACACACAGCAATATATAGAGTGAAGGGTAGTCACGGCCGACTAGTTTTAACACAAAATTTCAGAACTCGTGGGGATGCGGCCAACGTGCGTCGAAACTCAAAGAAAACTCTTTATTCTAAGCCGAATTTTCGAAAATGTTTATTTTCTTCCTCAGGGCAACTACAATTAACAAAGTGATAATACAAAAGCAATTAACATTATTAACCAGCACGCTTACAGAATGTGAGGTTGAGACATAAATAGCTCCATCGCAGAACTAACCAACTTTGTGAACATTACTGTTGGACAAGTTGACAACCAAAGTTGTAACAAATACATTAAAAATTATTGTCAATTAACAGGGTAATTAATCAACATAATGTTGAAACAACCACTAACAACATAGAACAGTCAACGGTTAAAAATGATGTAGATTACAGTAAACTTGTTTAAATTGGGAGACCTGGGTAAACCTTAACACTTAAAATAACCAACCAATTAAGCGGGAAAATTTGAACTTTGAATTTTAACAATTAGTTGTGCACGAAAACAACCTAGGTGTGCGAAAATGCCTTAAACTTGTTACAAGCTAATAAATTAATTCATAATTATATATCCTGCCTATACCTGAGCGTATATCTTTTCCCCACGTAATTCTTCTAATAATCGGTCCATAACTACGCACCACATGTGGGGCAACAAGCATTGTCTCCGTGGGCAGTTTCTATCGCTCGCTGTATATCAAAGAAGTATACCAAGGTCCTTATTTACCAATGCTCTTTCAATCCTGGTGACCAGACTTTGTAATGCGGTTTCTGTAGATCTCCTAGGAATCTAGACACGCTGTTTTTGCCTTTGGGTTAGAAGCCCATTTACAATATATCTATCTAATCTGTCTATTACTATCGCTATCATCAATAAAGGAAACGACATTAGACTTTTTGGTCTAAAAGTCTTCAGTCCTGTGTAGTTTGATTTCCCGGGTTTAGGTATGAAGAGTATAGACTATAAATGAGTATCCTTGTTTATCTCTATAGATTTTAGTAGTGCAGAAGATACCATCCTCATCCTTACCTGTCGTCTTGAAGGGGGAGAACTCGTTAATAACCCATCTTGCGTTTTTCTGTTATTATAAAGTATAAGCTGCTAGTTTGCCGGTATACGTCTGCGTTGGCTGCCAAGCTGTTCCTGTCTAGCTTTCTGCTTTTTCTATTTATGTACCTCTCCAGGTAGCTTTTTGTAATCGGGCTGACTCAGTGTAAGCAGTAATATCGTTGCCGAGTTCCCTCCATAATGCCCTTTTTGAGGAGCATATGTTGCTTTTGCAAGTTTTTTTGGTTAAGTTATAATTATCTCAATCTTTATTGAAGTGTGACCTGACAGTCTAGGTTTGTCTAATCTCCTTTCGAAGTCTAGATAATTCTTTGTTCCATTAACGTGTGTGTTTATCCTTACCGAATAGGCATTCTCCAGGCTTTAATAAGTGACTTGCCGCGTCTGGTTGTCTCAGTCTCTAGATTATATTTATCACATAGTATGTGTTTTGGCTGTATTAAGTCAAGCCTTTCTGCCAGCCTTCTCTTATACTCTTCCCAGTTCGTTTACCTAGGATTCCTTTTAAGACTTGTTTTAAGTTTCTCCACCCCCTGGATCATTAACAGTTCCTGTGATCTAACAGGCACTCTTCCTCAATTACTTTCGTTTTCTCCTTCTTCCCTTATCTTCTGTTTCTTGTTATAAAATGAACATATGGTGGAGGCGCCAATGCAATTTCTTGATCCCACCTTTCCGACTCCAGAAATTGATTATATAACCAATGTATTAAGTTATTAAATATATTACATATTGAAAAATTTTGAAATTAACTATAACCAAATGAATCTTTAGAGTATTTTTGCGGTAGCACAAAAATCAAAATGAATTTAATCATATTATAAAAACTGTTAGGTTTATACAGAGTTCCTTTAAGCAAGATTTTGTTGACGGTTTTAACATAAGAGTCAAAGCGAATACTCACTCTACTGTAACGTGCAAATAGCAAAAAGTTTTACAATTTTTTTACCGTTTTCTACACTGAACTTTCTTAAAATTTTGGCGAAGGCACAGTGATAAATAATGATTAATAATTAAAAGTCATGTTTAATGTATATCTGTTAAACTGAAAAATTACAGGTTAACAGACTTCGCAGTTAAATTATATACAAATAAAACTTAATTTAGGAGAAGCGCCGAAATAAAAATTATTATAATCGTAATATAAAAAATGTTAAGTGTATTTTGAGTTTCTGAAAGCAAGATTTGGTAGAAATTTTCAATTTTTCTACACCATCTATTTTGGACTGATAATTGACGTATAATTGACCTTTTGTGGTATCTTAATGGCCGCGAGCCGGTATAAAAATTAATTTCCATTTACACTATAAAATCCAAAGTGTAAAGTACAAATTTGTTTTTTTTCAAAAATACCTAATGTAATTTCTAAATGGAATTTTCTTACAATTGAGTTAATACTTTGCGATTGAAATTAGTTTAAAATTGAGTTATGACAGCTATAATGCTTGGTTGGAGTTATTTAAAGCATAAGCGTGACCGTATTAGCAATTTTTCTAATTTTCATTTGATTCTCTTGAAACTGATATGATTTGAAATAATGTTGGTGAAGACAGAGAGAACTTTCGTGATATTTAACCTTTCTTGTTCTATAATTAAAAGTTGCGTTAAATAATTGCTTTAATAGTGAATCAAATGTTTTTTATGTCGGCGTAGAATTTCTCAAACGAAATTGTTGTATGTTGTATTGCGTTACGTTTTACAAAGTGCTTACCTCTGTCCTGAAATTCACGTTTTTCAGGGGTATTTGACGTAATTTAACAATAATAGCGGAGCAGTTTGAGAAGATCGTTGATGAAACAATTGCGGGAAAACGTAGAAGAGATTTTTGCTGGTGCAGACACTCGCCGTTTCACGCTTCGCTCGAGTACATTCAACACTTAGGGCTTACGGTGTTAGGCCACAATAAACATATCAAGCGGGCGTTCAGACCGCTTCGATGGCCATTTACGAGCTAAGGTGAAGTAGCAGACACACATACGGCCCAAATCTCGAAGCTCCTCTTGACTGTACAACCCCGAATGGTGCAAAGCCACGTTAAGCTGGGGAACGTAGCACCAATCCCCCAAACTGCGAATGGCTTGCCGGAACCCTTCTTTGTCGTTCCAACTGCGAAAGAATCTAAAGCAAGTAGTTTACAGTTTAGTACCGGAGCGGGACTGCCAACGGACCCCGCCCGTTACATCACATCAAGCGTTCTTGATCTTTGAATTAATCTTTTCACGAAGCAATAAGTACGCGCATTTTCTATACTTCTTTTCAGATTTTAATCCCGAAAGTTTAAAAAATATTATTATTTAACTCGAATCTCGCATCGGGCTGCTATTAGAACAGAAAATAAGTTCATAGTAACTTGAAGCAAACGCGCGTAATCTACTAATAAGTAGGTGCAGTTGCTACAATCAGCGTCGAGAATCTGGAGATTCTCACGTAGCTACTCCAAAAGCCTTTAAAATTCGTGCCAAATTGACTTACTTTGTAATCTTCTCGATATATTAAAGTTCTGCCGAGCGTTTAAGCAATGCGTTCTAAACTAAGGCGACTACATCGACCTGCTCTATCTCTTCTATGCGATTCACATACATATTTTTTCTTTTATCGTGATCTTAGTCTTCCCTCGTATATATTCAAACTCCTTTTTGAAACTTTTCCTCTGATCCTGATGTTTTGGGGAAGCGAATTCTCGGTATCCCCGCGCTTCCAATAACCGAACCAATTGCAAAGTATAATTACTTAAATTATCTTTGGTTTAATTTCGTACGTTTCCCTATCAATCCCACTAACGGGAAAACCCTTGCGGCCGTAAGGAGTTCTCCTCTACACGCTGCCGAGCCTCATTCTGTCATAACTTACGCAAACCGCTGTATTACAAAATGTAGAACATCAAGGGGTTGGTTCAGTATGCCACAGTGACAGGCAAAAATGAATTTCTTTGTAAAGCCTGACCCGATCCCCTAGATTGAGTCGCAGGATGCTGTGTTTGTCAATCTCAATTCGACAACTTCGTATGCACAGAACGAAAACAATTTCGTTTCAGTACAATTGTTTCATTTTTTCATTAATGCATTATTGAAAATGTTTTTGTATAATCAACCAGGTTTAAATGGAGAGAGCAGGTATACTGTTTAAATTTATGCTAAATTACCAATTTAAAGTAAGACTAATGGCGGATGTATAACTCTTGGGGTCCTGGGCTAATCCACAATTCTTATAGGTTTCCCAAAAAAATATTTACTTTTTTCTGTCATATACATTCAGAAATAGACCAACCCCATCCCTTGCTGTATTACCTCAGAAAATTAAAAACATCGTGTTGCCAGTTTTAAAGAATTTTTAATTTTAATAGTTTTTAAAATTTTGCAAACAATTCTATATCATAAAAATTTTGCCCTTCTAGGTCTACTATTTTTATGTGGATCTGCAAACTAAGTTTTAAGTCATAATCTTCAACAAATAGTAGCGGTCGCCGTTTTGAACCTGTTGACTTTAATTATTAATTTGTCCTTACATCTTTCATCAGACTATGTTATTACATTAAAAAATTTCGTTTTTGATATTGATACCAATAAATAGCTTCAAGTTTCATCAAAATCGAACCAGTCCTTCCAAAGATATAAGAGAATAAATGAACGCACGAAAACCTACCCACCCACCTATATTCTAACCCTAGAAAGTTATTTTGAGCCCCAAAGAAATTTTCTTCTTTAAAGTATCAAAACCGGAAATTTTTATAATATCAATACTTTGGTAAACTGCAAGTATGAAAAAATTAAAATTTAACTGTGTAACATGATTCTTTCATTACTCAAATAAATCTGAGGAACCCGTTTTAAAGCGGAAATAGTAATAGTGACCACTTTGTCTGTAAGTAATGCTGAAAGATTAAACGCGGAAAAGAAGATCAGACAATGAAAAACTTCTCTTTAACAGACATTGACTTTCCTATCGGTACAGCATCCAACTGATTTATATCTGATGGTACACACGAAGAAATCAATCATGTGCCGTATTGCATCTGCCCAAAATGAAATTAGGATTAAAGCGTAACAGCATTAAGATTTGGCTAATAACATAGCAGTTAATTTTAAATTTGACATGAAACGATTAAAAACCACGCCGGAAATCATTACAAGCTTTACAACGTGCGAAGATGTTGCAGATGGGTTTAGAAAGCATTTTGTAGAAATAGTCATGACTTTATGGAGAGGATTTATTCCAAACGACAACCGTCCCCGAGGTCTAATTCAGAACTTTATTGACGCCTCAACTCACTAAAGTTGTATAAAAAGCGACCACGTTTGTTTAATGCTTTTTTTATAGTTCATGAGTCGTCAAGATGTACTTACGAGATATTATCGCTCTTTTATTTCCACTTGGACCTTTTGAATATTTATAAAGCCCCTAAATGTGATTTACTTAAAAGTAGTTTGTTCTTGGAGACTTGATCATAATCGTCTTATTTTCTAATAAATGTACACCTTCCAGTTAGCTTTATAAAACAAATCACCACTAATCGAGGAAGCGGGCTGTTGTAACTGCAAATTGCAGTAATTTAACTGTTGAACAACTAACGAGATAACGAGTGTGGAAATTATAATATCTGTAATTTCACGATCTCCGTCTCATCTATAATTTACATAAATTATTCAACGACATTTTGTTAAAAACTCTTGGCTTAATCAAATCCTATTCGCATGGTTTAAGGTAAGACATTTAGTATCAAACTAGCCCTTTCCAATCAAGTAAATATTACCGCTGTTGAAAATAACTAAATAGTTGTATTTTTAATATTACGTATAAATCTTAGAGAGCATAGACAAACTGGTCCAAAGGTTGGTTAAATTTAACTCAAAATCGTAAGAAAAGTTATGTTTGACTTTACTGTCACACTGTTTATACGTTCTTTCCTTGATACGAAGGTTCTGTTATCGTCTTCAAGGAATTATAATAAATTCCATCTTTTATCAAAATTCTTTCGCTTTAGTCTTACTCACCGATTCACGAGTTATGCCTTAAAGAAATGTACTTTTATGGCAAACATTTTCCACCTAAATATTTTAGACTAATAATCTTATTTTAAAGGAGACTGATAAAGCGGGCGTTGCAGTGGTGTGTACGTGTTTGTATATACTTTACAGCTCAGACGCCTTAATGTGGAAAAACTGAATGTAGAGCAAAAGATTAGTAATCACACTGGTATGAACTCACAAATAAACGACGTTGATTATCTAACAGAAAGTGGGGCTAAGAGAGGGGCGCTCTACTTCAATGTAACGTGCTAAAAAAAAGCTCAGATTCGTATTCTACGCATGCCAAGTAGCGGATCAGCGCAAGTAAGATCATCCTATCAGCCTTTAGTTACTTCCACCAACGATTTCTCGTTTTTTCAAGAGTTTTTAAATTTCGGCTTAAAACTAGGTGTGACCGTGGTAAATGACAGTAAAAACAACCTTCCAATAAGAGAACACCACCCACCCCAGTTATGCTCGCCATAGTGTTTCAGTGTTTTAAAAAATTTAAGAATTTCGGCTACAAATTTGGTATGAACGTGTTAAATGACAATAGCACAGTATATATTTTACTACGTAGGTACTGTGACAATAGTAACAGCTTGCCATTGAGAAACAGCTTCTAGGAAGTTTCTTTTTGGTCGATTACTGTACTTGAGTTTAAGTCCCAAAAAGAAACTAATTTTAAGATTGCAGCGTTACCTGCGCTATGAAAATACGAGATATTATGAAGCGAAATGGGTCCTTCTAAAATAAGGGAGTGTTCTGTTATAGTATAGGTGGGATCGAAAGAGAAGCTGAAATTCGTCTTCTACGGATACCAAATAGTTGATTTCCACAAGGGCGATGTGCTAAAACATCTACAAACCATTCCCAGCTGACCCCCAACACCTAATTATTAATTTTTTTAAGTACGAAAAAGGACTCTTTATGTAACATAACAAATCAAACCACTTTAAAAAAAAATGAAAAAAGTTAAATATGAAAAAAATTGACCAGTTTATTAGAACAACACCTATAAATTCTCAGTCTTTTAAAATTGAAAATGGCATTAATGATGTCATCTATTGAAGTAAATTTTCCATACCACCCTTAAGTGCGCACCAACCGCCAAAAATTGAAAATTTAGATAAATGACAAAGCAACAATTCTAAATCAATCCAAAAGAATCTTATCCTCAAAACATTGGTAATGTATAAAAATTGCGAAAATCACCACCTTTATTAAAGCAACATCTATAAAAAAAACCGAAAGTGCACCCCAGCCCCTAAACAACTAAAAACTTTAAAACATGCCTAGAATAATTTGTAAAAATGACGATAATAACCCCCTTCATCAGTGCAAACCACCCACCAGTGTACCACAGCCCCAAACATTAAAAATCGTCAAGTGCGTTTCCACACCCTAAAAAGGCTGCTTGATAAAACGTAAGCTTTTCTTCTGAGTTATCTAGTTTCAAAATAGAGGCACCTACGATTTCTAAAAATTTTGTGTTTAACGCCTTATTATTTAGAAACGGCTGCAGATTGCTATACACTTTGCTGTCATAATATCAGCAGCAATGTAAAATGTTACGGTAATAAAACATTTTCAAAACCGTAAATAAAGCTAAATTACAAACTTTACAAACAAAATGTTAAACAATTATTTTCGAAACCTTGTTATACCGATGTTTTTTAAAATATTCAGCTCTAATTTCGTTTTTGTCCAAGGTCCTAATTTTCCTATAAATAGTTTAAATCTACAAAATACTACCTGCTTATTAAAAAACTAAGAAGCGCAGTCATACTGGTCTCCGGAATTCTTAAGTTTTCTTTGAAATGCAGTAATATTTAGGGGTGCTAGTCTGTTTAGACCTTTTAGCCTAAAGCGCCGTAGTTCCGTGCTAAACCCGTGGGCTACTAATGCAGCGGATCCGGCTTCGATTCCCGGCGCAGCTTCTCCTTCGCAAAGCAACAGAAAACTAGCGACGTGAAATTTTTCCCATGAAAACCTCTCTGGAGAAGAACTTCTTGTGTGGTTCGGAACCCACTTTAAACTGCAAGTGCCCTATACCCGTTTGTGCAAAATGTGTGCCTCTGCGCACCAACACACAGATTAATGTTTTAATGTCTTTATGTTTCGATGTTTCGATGTTTCGGTGTTTCGATGTTTTTATGTTTTTGTTTTTTTTTTGTTTTTGCTTTTATGGTTTTTATGTTTTTGTTTTTGTTTTTCTTTTTATGTTTTTATGTTTTTATGTTTTTGTTTTTGTTTTTATGTTTTTATGTTTTTATGATTTTGTTTTTGTGTTTTTATGTTTTTATGTTTTTATGTTTTTATGTTTTTGTTTTTATGTTTTTATGTTTTATGTTTTTATGTTCTCGTTTTTATGTTTTTGTTTTTATGCTTTTATGTTTTTGTTTTTGTTTTTTGTTTTTATGTTTTTATGTTTTTATGTTTTTATGTTTTTATGTTTTTATGTTTTTATGTTTTTATGTTTTTATGTTTTTATGTTTTTATGTTTTTATGTTTTCTGTTTTTATGTTTTTATGTTTTTATTTTTATGTTTTTATGTTTTTATGTTTTTATGTTTTTATGTTTTTGTTTTTATGTTTTTATGTTTTTGTTTTTGTTTTTATGTTTTTATGTTTTATGTTTATGTTTTTATGTTTTTATGTTTTTATGTTTTTATGTTTTTATGTTTTTATGTTTTTATGTTTTTATGTTTTTATGTTTTTGTTTTTATGTTTTTATGTTTTTGTTTTTATGTTTTTATGTTTTTGTTTTTATGTTATTATGTTTTTATGTTTTTATGTTTTTATGTTTTTATGTTTTTATGTTTTTATGTTTTTATGTTTTTATGTTTTTAAGTTTTTATGTTTTTATGTTTTTATGTTTTTATGTTTTTGTTTTTATGTTTTTATGTTTTTATGTTTTTATGTTTTTATGTTTTTATGTTTTTATGTTTTTATGTTTTTATGTTTTTATGTTTTTATGTTTTTATGTTTTTATGTTTTTATGTTTTTATGTTTTTATGTTTTTATGTTTTTATGTTTTTATGTTTTTATGTTTTTATGTTTATATGTTTTTATATTTTAGTTTTTATGTTTTTAGTTTTATGTTTTTAAGTTTTTGTGTTTATGGTTTTGCTTTTTTGATACCTTAAAGAAGAAAATTTCTTTCTAAGTTTTATTGCTATAACAACACTTACTGTCAACTGTTTAATATAGCCTTTGACAATGCCATGTAAACATGTTGAAATGCGTATAAAGTTAAAATAAATAAATATTGTTGAAGTAATAAAGTATTTTATGTACCTATCGTCAATGAATGTGGAGTTCAACGAAGTAAAGCTAGAATATAATAGTAAATTTAAATATTTGACAACTTGCCAATGTGAATATATTTGATATTAGAATATTTGAATATTTTAGTATTTGAATATTAAAATATTTTAATATTGAATATTTGAATATTTAAACATTTAAAAATTTAAACATTTAAACATTTGAACATTTAAACGTTTCAACATTTCGTCATTTGTATAAATTTGAATATTTGAATATATGAATATTTAAATATTTAAAGATTTAAATATTTGAATATTTGAATATTTGACTATTTGAACATTTGAATATTTATATATTTATTTACCTGAATATTTAAATATTTTATTATTTAAATATTCAAAAATTTAAACATTCAAATAATCGAATTTTTGAATATTTGAATATTTAAATACTGGAACATTCAACAATTCAAATATTCAAATTTTTGAAAATTTGAATATTCAAATACATAAATGTTTGATTGTTTGAATATTTAAATAATTGAATATGTAAATATTTGAATATTTGAGTATTTAAATATTTGAACATTTAAATACTTGAATATTTAAACATTTGAACATTTGAATATTAGATTATCCGATTATTCGTTTATTCGATTATTCGAATATTTCATTATTCGAATAATGCTATTATCGTATATTCGAATATTTGAATAATTGAATATTTAAATATGTGAATAATTGTGTATTTAAATATCTGAGTATTAGAGTATTCGAGTATTCGAGCATTTGAATATTTAAATATTAGAATATTAAAATATTAGAATAATACAATATTAGAATATTAGAATGTTAAAATGTTAGAATGTTAGAATGTTAGAATGTTAGAACGTTAGAACGTTAGAACGTTAGGACGTTAGAACGTTAGAACGTTAGAACGTTAGAACGTTAGATCGTTAGAACGTTAGAACGTTAGAACGTTAGAACGTTAGAACGTTAGAACGTTAGAACGTTAGAACGTTAGAACGTTAGAACGTTAGAACGTTAGAACGTCAGAACATCAGAACATCAGAACATCAGAACATCAGAACATTAGAACATTAGAATATTAGAATATTAGAATATTAGAATGATAGAATAATATAATATTGGAATATTGCCAAATTGGCATATTAGAATATTATAATATTAAAATATTAGAATAGTTAAACATTTGCTTATTTGAATATTTCGATATTTAAATATTTCAATATTTAAATATTTGAATATTGAATATTTGAATATTTCAATATTTAAATATTTAAATATTGAAATATTTAAATATTTAAATATTTAGATATTTAAAAAATAAATATTTAAATATTTGAATACTTGAATATTTGAATATTTGAATATTTGAATATGTAAATATGTTAATATCTAAATATTTGAATATCTGAATATTTGAATACTTGAATATTTGAATATTTGAATTATGGAATATTAGAATATTTGAATATTTGAATGTTTGAATATTTTAATATTTGATAGTTTTAATATTTGAATATTTGAATATTTGAATATTTGAATATTTGAATATTTGAATACTTGAATATTGGAATATTTGAATATTTGAATATTTAAATGTTTGAGTGTTTAAACTACAGCATGCTGAAATAAATACAAAAATTATGAATGAAGTGCAATAAGAAGAAGTCGGTCATGTTTCTTTTACCCTCAGAAATAAACAATGCTCCCCTGGTAGCATTAATAATAGGGAAATGCCAGAAACTGAAAATGTCAAATACTTAGCGATCCACTTAGACAGAAGGCTCACATTCAAAGCACACGTCAAACAGAAAGGAAAGGCGATGGATCTAAAAACTAGAACAATGTATTGGCTCATAGGGAAAACATCATTTCTTTCAATCGACACAAAAATAGTATTGTACAAAGGAATTAGCAAACCAGTATTGACGTATGGTACAGAATTGTGGAATTGTGCAGGTAAGTCAAACATAGCCATATTGCAATGAGACCTGTCAAAAATACTTTAGCATAACAAACGCTCCGTGGTACGTTTCCAACCACACCTTACACAAGATTTAAAAATACCATTCGTATAGGAAAGTCATTACAGAAACAATAACAACAAAACACCCTCGTAGACTTGAAATACACACAAATTATCTAATTGCAACCATCACAAGACAGGAAATCACTAGAAGATTAAAACGACAATAGGCAAAGGACCTAATATCGTAAATTAGAGAACAATATTGTATGTTATCCTCAACATGCTAACAATTCTGTAAACATAAAATACAAATAAAAAAAAATTACGTGTCTTTCATACACGCGGCCAAATAAGTTTATGATTATAGCATATTCAAATTTAATATCCCTCAGTCATCATTGCGTAATATGTTCACATAGAAAATTTTAACAAAAAAAATCGAATTAAAAGAAACTACAAAGACTTTCATTATTCTTACATCTGCTACCACAGAAGAATGTCTAAATTGAAGTCCGTGGCCTAACGAAATTCGGTTAAATTGACATTAAAGCGTAGTCGTGCATGAATCATCTACAACATCAATCAATCTTTTATTTACAGGTTCCAGTAAATTTTCGTAAAACAGGTAATGTTAAAAGGTTAATTCTCGAGGGAAATGAATGCTAGGATTATGTTCTCTAGTCTACCTTATTTTTTAATTATTAAATACCAATTTCTCGCGCAGGACAGAAAAACTGTCGACTGGAATTTCTTTCCATTTTGCGAAAAAACTCTAAAATCGATAAGTAATGATAATAATATAAATAAAAACTGTCTAGTCTACTTTAAATAACTGTATTAAATAATAACTGACCTTTCAAACAATCTATTGCAGTTTCGCTTTCTGTACATTTGCAGTGATTTGTCAGAAAAGTAGGAGCTTTTGAGTGGATGTCAAGGAAAGTGTTTGCTCACCTTGTAAGTCCCCAGGTTCTTAACAGAGCAAGCGAACTTGACGTTTCGGCCTGCAGCTACTGTGATGTTCTCGATAACGTCGGTGAATTCCGGTTCTTCTACCACCACTGGAACAATATTACTCGATTACTTTAAGCAGCAATTGCTGTAATTTACAATGTAAATTTTATACTACGAATTACAAGTGAAATTAAGCATACAATTTATATTACCTACGGTACACGCTTCAATATTTGGTGGCAAGGAAATGAATACTGTACTCATTGTTGGAACGTTAAACACCTTAAAAGTGAACACTTATAAGTAAATAATTTTAATACTGAAATTCTTTCGGCCGATTTTCAATTTTTCACAAATGATTCAACGAATAATGAAAAATGTGTCCTTATATTTTTGAGAGAGAAAAGTATGATTGAGTCATCGCCAACAAACCAAACTGAAGAATTAAAATTGCATTGAAAGGAACCCTTATTAATGACTGGGGTTATTAAGCATTATTAGGTGTTCTCTAATCAAAAATAGCCGAGAGCTCCACAGGTAGCGTAGGACTACTTTGTTATTGGATAACCAAAGCCAATTTTAATGTTTGAAGTACGAGAATCATGTGCAAATGCTTTCAGGTTACAGTTTACGAACTCATCCTTTGATCTTGAAGTTTATTCCTGTGTGTTAATTCCGAAAAACAATCGTACTGCTGGGGTTACTAGTTTATTTATTTTTTCTTTTGCCGATTACGACGGGGAAACAAAGGGTTTAGGATAACTGACGTTTCGTTTTCTTTAAAAGGGCGCGACGCCGAAAACGGATGTTATAGGAACTCTTCAGATGAATGGGATTTTGGGCGCCGGTAGTTCTACAGTGATCATTAGCTTAAGGTGTTCGATAGGCCTTGTGTGAGGGTGTAGTGCTGGCAGATCGATAGACGCCATTAGGTGTATATAGCGGTGGCTTTGGTGGCAGCAGGGGTTGCTCGGTGTTCTGATTGCGCCCCCTACTCTGAACACAAGAGCTCTCAACTCTTTGACCGTCTGTCTGCTGCCATTCGTAACGATGTGCTTTTACTAATTCTTGACAAAATTTATAAATAAGCCAAATTGGAAAAACTTTTTTTAAATATAATTTCAAGTTGATATTCTTTGCCTTACCTTACCAAATAAACTTCTTTACTTATTTAAAAAATGCTAACGAGTTGGTAAAGGTTTTTTATGTGCTTATGCAATAATAAAGTGGGTGGTTTGGAGAAATTTTATAAATTGTTTACTTTTAGACACAGCTGCCGGCCTGGTGGTTCGAGAACGGAGGCGAACACTGATTAAAATTTGAAATTTTAAATACACGTGTACCGACTAACCTTATTCAACCGGTTAGGGGAGAAACACCATCAAAGATCCATAATGTGCCCAAGCCCTCGGGATATTCTCTGGTCTTAACTTTGCTCCTTAATTTTATAAAGTTTAATCATAATTACTTATTACCGACGCAAGTTTTTTAACCACCGCAATTCTTGAAGACTCAATTAACCGCTTTAAGGGTGTGCCCCGCGCTGCCAAAATCGAGCGTTTTAAAAACTACGTCCGATGCCAAAATCTATTACGGTTGATATTAATTTCTTTCATCGCTACACGCTGAGGCAGAGAGAGCGAAATGAACAGCCGGAGGGATGCCTCGGTAATTATATATTTATAGGCTCAAACAGGACTATGAAAGAAATGCTCGAGTAAGAGAAAACTAAGTTACAGAGCAGCATTTGTTAGAAGGTTCGGTTGCATTATCAAAGTTTGTTTTCGTTTCATCACTACACCATCTTCGCACGTTTTACGTTCTAATCATACCACAATAGTGGCATACGCTTCGTGCATCGACACAAACATATTTAGTTCTAATGAAAATAAATTCGCCTTTTATGCCTCCGCATATGCAGGCAAAATTTAGAAGTTTTGAAAGTTGTACAACTTATCTGCCTTATATTTAACACAAAATTTAATATTTTCCGTTTAACGTTTTCTTACCTATTACTGGAAAAAAGTTCATTTAAAAGCTGTTACTGTTCAATAGTGAATTCTTAAAATATTCTTCGATTTCGTATTTCCAAAACACAAACACTATACTCCCAGAAATGGCCTAAAAACTTTCTGTACCGCTGTACTTTAATGAAAACAGGGTTTACTTCGTTTAAAAGTAGTTAAAAACATACACAACTTATTTATTAATTCCAGCTTTACTTCGTTAAAGTCCATATTTAATGAGTATCTGTATATAAAATACTTAATCACTTTAACAATATCTATTTATTTAAACCTTATACGTATTTCGGCATGTTTACATGCAATTGTCAAAGGTTATATGAAAGTAAACAGTTGGTGTTGTTATAGCAACATTAACTGTTTACTTTCATATAACCTTTGACAATGGCATGTAAACATGCCGAAATACGTATAAGGTTTAAATAAATAGATATTGTTAAAGTGATTAAGTATTTTATATACAGATACTCATTATACACAATTTAAGTTGATATACATATAAATAAAATACTTTATAACTTCAATAATATTTATTTATTTTAACCTAATGCTTATTTCTACATGTTTACGTGTGAATATCAGAGGTAAGATTAAAAGTAAACAGTGTTGCTATAGGAACAATAAAACTTTATGACTTGATCTTAGTTATCTACGTCTGCAGATGACTTGATTTCTTATTCCAAATTTAAGAGGTCAATTTGCTTATTCATTAACGGTACAGTTTTTAAATGTTTGTGAATTTCAAAAGCTTCTAGTGTATCTAATTTATGTTTATCATCACAAAAGTGTAAACATTTTATAGTGTTATTAGATGTCATTTAATCACTGTGTTCTAATAAGTGTTTAGCGTAATCGGAATTATGTGGGTGTTCATATTTCTAACATCTTACGTGTTCTATGTACCTAATATAAAAACTTATAATTGTCTAGCCTATATAAACCGATTTACGGTTAAATTAATTAAATTTTTAAATGACTAATTTTAGCAAATCAGCTGTTTTTCTTTAGCATTAGACTAGTAGCATTTGAAATTCACAAACATTTAGAAACTGTACCTTTATTGAATAAACAAATTGATCTCTTAAATTCGCCATTAATGGACGTTTTGGAAGAAGAAATTAAGTTATCTGCAGACATAGAAAAGCAAGATTATGTTTACAAGTTCTATTGTTCCTATAGCGGCATCAGCTGTTTACTTTTAATCTTACATCTGATAATGGCATGTGAATATGTCGAAATAAGTATCAGGTTAATATAAATGTTGTTGAAATTATAACGCATTTTATTTATACATCAATATAAACTTCAACGAAGTAAAGCTGTAACTTAAAAATGCAGTTTAAATCAGTTTTGAAAATTTGAGACACGACGAGAATTGATAATTTCTGACGAAACGAGACTTTCAGCAACGTTAGTCACAATTATACTTTACCAAACTATTCCGTTCTTATTGGGTTCGTAGCCCACGTTTTAAATAGAAAATTATAGTTTAAAAATTAGAAACAAGAAAGCTGCCATATATTTTTATTGCCATCTAGTGATGTTTAATTGAAGATAAATATTGATAATTAGATTAAAAATAAAAATAAATAATAGCTAAAGCACCTCGCTTGGTTTTTTCCAATTTCAAAAACTTTTACTTTTTCATATTTTCGAACGTAGTCTTGTAAAACGTTCAGTCCCAACAGTAGTGGCGCGTTTAGGCATAAGCGAAATATGCGCGCTTCTAAGGTCTCCAACGTTTATGACGCCAAAAAATTTGAAACAATAATATTAGTTGCAGCAAATATAATGCCAATATTGAAACAAATGTGAATAATACATGAAGTTTTCTAGCAGCCGCAAAATTCCATAGCACCTAGAGAGCCTAACCTATATAAATGCGCCACTCCCCAACAGTTAATATGCGATCACAGTGCTCTCTTAGCCATTAGCCGCGCTGTCCGCGTACCTGATCGAAGTTAGAAACCGAGAATTCTGTTTAAAAAAAGATTTTTGATTTACCTTGATAACTCTTCTTTAGTGTTAAAGACCACCAGAGACGAAATAGAAAATTTACCTACCAAAAATTGGGGGAGAAGGGAAAAGAATCATTCGCTGCACCGGAACGGGCGACTTAGCCATTAGACGCATTACGCGTACCTGACCGAAGTAAGAAACCAAACATTTTTGGTTTTTTTTTTGTGAAAAAACACACTTTTTGATTTTTTGGAAAAAAAGTTTTGGAGATTAAAGAATACCAGAGAATAATGAGGGGAGAAGGGGAAATAAATATTGCTGCATCTAAAAACTAAAATTAAAATATTTTTTACTATCATTGATAAGCAATTCGGCGTAAGCCAAAATTTCTTAATTTATGAAATCCAGCAGCAATATTTATCCGCCGTTATTTTATAACTAAAGTGTTTCTGAAAGAAATGATACCAAAGAAAACATGTTTAACTTCTGCTTCTTGTTTCGAGTTTTTTCAATGCTTGATACACGCTTATGTTCCAAAACTCATCAACATCAGACCATCCGTTCGGAAGATATGAATGATAAAACGAATGCAAACACACACTCACATCTCACATACAGACAGACATAAAAAAAACTGAATTCATTGAGGTTCAAAGTACGTATTTGCGTCAAAATCTCACATTTTCATGATATCGGTTCTTTCCTATACAGAAAGTAGGGGAAAGTAATAATTGTAATTACTAAAACTCCATTAGAGTCAGCATTGGAATTGATTTAAAAATTGAATGCAGAAATTTTATAAAATATTAATATTATTTCACAATTGAATCTGTGTAACTATGCGTTTAATTAAAATAAACGTAAAATTTAACTCAAAAATAATTTGTGATTCAATGAATGCAAATCTAGGAATTACATGCTATGGATATTATTTAGTAGTACTCAAATACACGGTTAATTTTTCATCGACTAATTTAACATATAAATATAAAACAACGCGAGAAAATGGAAACAATTATTAGCTATTATCGGTACTATCGTTGCTGCTTGGTGTATTTTCTAAAAGATCTATTAAATTACAATTACTTTATCATGGATATTTCAACGTACCTGAAACTAAATGTTTAAATTAATTGCTACAGCTTCTTTAGTGAAATTAACGGATGCTTATTTCTTATAAAATATAGACTAGTAGCTTCAAAGGTAACAGTTGTAAGGATTTAAACCTAACGGAGATAGTGGTTGTCTAAACTTAAATCGTTGATTGAGGTATTTGGGAAAATGTCTAATTGTCTAACCATTAGGCGAAAAACGTATGAGGACAAAGTTCTGGCCGCTTAGGGGCATTCAGCTCGATTCCCCGATGCTCAGTACATGAGTTAAACTTAGCCTGGCACGAAACCTTTCTTTTTAAAAATACAGAGAAGCTGCAAAATTGCGTTGGTGACTAAAACGGTACTAAGCTAAATTAGGTAATCGCGACAAAACCTGTCATGTTCTGTAGTTTTGATTTACAGTAGTTTTATCGTTGATTCGTCAACAGTTTTATTTTACAGGGCGTTTGTAAACAGTCTATAACTTCGTTTATTGGTAAAAAATTTTAAAAAAGTTTTACTTTCAATATACAACACAGAATGTCACAATAATTTTCAAAATAGCCTACTATTTTTGCGTAAGGCATATAACTTGAAAAATGCACTACAGCCGATTTACTGCACTGAACTTATTAAGACAACTGAAAACTTGAATTTTTTTTAATGAAACGCTAGGTACTTGGAAATTGCAATAATACCGTTTTACAGTAAAGTAATGTGCGTTACTTTTATTTTTGTGTAAAATTAGATTTTAAAAAAGTAAAAACCAGTAAAACATTTTGGATTACAAAAAAGATATGCTATTCAATTATTGTTAATTGTCACAGTTCTGCTTTTCTATTTCTTGTAGTTATTTTATGGGTAAATTTAAATAAGCCCACAATTATTTCAATAATGTTTAACTTGTTTTTGAACCCCTTATATATTTTTACATTTTTTCAAATCGGGATTAAATTCTGAGTGCAGTAATACACTTCAATTGTTTATCTGACAGCTTAAAGATTATTAATTCTAATTTTTTATTTCGCGTAACAAGAATTTAAGTATGTTTGCATAATTTTCTTTCTTAATAACCTTACATAAAATACGTCATTTAAAGCTTATCGAATTTCTTTATAAATTGTACAAATATGTTCATTATCAAAAATGAGGTGTTATTGAACAGCAGAGAATTTCTGTTATTGCATAAGAATTATAGTCATAGTGATGACATTACAAAACATTTAATGAGCCTGCAGTTAAATTTACAAAGCATTGGTTTAGTCTTTACAAATTAAGAAAAAAATTAGAAAAAAAATAGGGCTTAATTAACAGATTTTGTAATAGTTATTTACAAAGAAAATGTGGGAAAGCAATGTTCCCGCATGCGCGCTGTGTTGAAGCATGAGCGAGCGCTAGCGAGCGAATGCCTTCATATGCACGGATTAAGCTTTCTCGCATGAGGTTTGTACAATATTTTTTGTATCGAACAGAAATACATTAATTAAGAAAAATAATTAGTAATATAGAATTTCAAGCGAATGCTTGTATTTTCAAGCAAATAGAGGTAGCTAAAAAGCAAAGTAGGTTGATAGCAATTATTTTATGCAGTTGTCGACTGACATTTCATGTTTTTAATTTTGAAGAATGGCCGATGAATTTTCTTGTACACCTCCTGAAATTCGAAAAGCTGCAAATGTGGCAATTCAAAATTTATTGCCAGTAAAATCAAAGCATAGGTATGGACTAGTGCATTCCAAATTTGTTGAGTGATGCAAATCAAAAAATATTGTAAATTACACAGAAAATTGTTTGCTAGCTTATTTTCAAGCCTTTCCAAGTCAGAAGTCATTATGGTCACATTACTTAATGTTAAAATCGTGCTTAATAATCCAAAACAATATAAACATTTCGAAATTTGCGAAGCTTATCGCATTTTTAAAGAAGCAAACAGAAAATCAAAACCACAAAAAGTCAAAAGTATTAGATGATGAACAGATACGAAAATTTATTAATGAATCACCAGATTCTTCGTTCCTGTTAATGAAGGTATACATTTTGTTTTATTTGTTTATTCACACATTAACATAAATATTACATTTCAACTTAGGTTGTATTATAATGGGCATTTCTGGGGCATGCTGGCCGTGAGGAATTGTGTAAAATGTCCTATTGATGACATCGAGTTTAAAACCGACGTAGTATTTGTGACCATACCTGTCACAAAAACCAACGTTATCAGACGATTTGCAGTTACTGATGTTTCTTGGATTGCCTTACTCCTAAAATACAAAAATTCAAGACCAGTGACAAATAAACGTTTCTTTTTAACCTAGCATGATGATAAATGTATTAATTCGCCAGTTTGGTCTTAACACATTCGGCAAAATCCATCAAAAATAGCTGAATATCTCAGGTTAGACAGTCCTGCTGAAT